>VDFB02271358.1:527641942-527681775 GCA_007258455.2 Sequoia sempervirens | reverse complement strand
GAGATAGAGAGAATTAGAGGGAAAAGGAGAGAGAGAGAGAGTCAGATAAAGGGATGGAGATAGTGAGAGATAGGTCTAGAGTCTAAGGGATAAAAAATGAGAGATAGAGAGAGAAATAATACAACTTGTTGATTACAGAAATTTGACCTCTTAATTACTAAAATTTGTGAGATCTTCCAAAAACTAGAATTTTCATTATAAATCCTAGAGATCTGAAACCACTCTCAAACATCTTGAAACTATATACATGAAATATAACTTAAAGTATAAGAAAGTAAGTGTCCATATTTAAATGTCAACTTATACTTAAATGTTTATTTCATGTATATAGTTTCCCTCAAACATAATGAGAAGAAATAAATAAAAGAGAAGAAAAAAAATTCAATGTAGATCAAAATGTGAGCGCGTTATAACGTGCTCACGTTTTGTCAATGCATTCAGAAAATGCAAAAGCCATGTCAAAACTAAGATATAATGCGAGAATGTTATATCTTTCTTTGGGAATCCCCAAGCCTTGGGCTTGGTATTTTCCTTTGAATACCAACCCAAAGGCTTGGAGGGAATTCCCAACGACTAGAGACATGTTTTTGCAAATTCTACAATATTTCACATAATCGGGTTTGTGCTCACCATCAGAATTGCACGTGGTTCAATGTTGAAAAAATCAAACACCTAGGTAATGTTAGGTTCTCTCTTAGCTATCCAACGATATAATTTTTTTCACTTTTTGACAATGTTAAGCCTTTCATCCATAATTTCTTTTGTTTATGTGTCTCTTGTTGAGAAAAAATCAATGTTTGGTGTTTTTTTCGTTATAAATTAACCGTTCGGTGAAATTTCAAATAAATTACATTTTTAGAAACTAGACTCCATTCTACAAATTTAAAAAAAAAAAATCAATTAGTTTCCAAAATTTATAGGGGTAGCACGACCAAAATTCTAGTTTTTAGGAAGTGTCCACTTAGAAAATTAGGAAGTTTCAAATAAATTACATTTTTAGAAACTAGACTAAAAATCGTGCATCAACTACATATTGTTAGCTAACTTCTCACCATACCGATTTTAAAAATACTAAAAAAAAGTTCACCATGCTAGGGACATACAAGAGTTGCTATGTTATGTTTTTCTGACAAAAACAACACCAATTTGTGTACGTCCCTCTTTTGAACCCCTTAATATCAACCATTTTCAAAATAAATTAGTAGTTTAAAAAGTAGACTCGGAGGACTTCGATCCTTATTTTTGTTCCATCTCAAAATTTTGAGTGTAACTATCCTCAATTTCATGTCCAAGGTCAGTACTTCTTGATTTCAGAAAAAAGTGGCCACTTAAGCCCCCTTTTTGGGAACCATCTTTTTGCACTTACCTTTTTATTAAATCTAATTTTAATACGATTGTACACAAATTATCAAATACATTTTAGCCAATTCAATTATGGCTATATATAGATGCTTTTAATCTATTTCAACCAATTTTAATACGGCTGTACATAGAGATTTTTAAATTTATTTGAGCCAATTTCACTATAGTTGTACATAGAGGATTTTAATCCATTTTAGTGAATTATATCATGGTCGTGCATAGATAGTTTTAAATCTATTTTTTGAATGTATTATGGCTTAGTATAGAGGTTTATCATTTAAATTGATTGTATGTATGATTGTGCATGGAGGTTTATATGCATTCAAACCAACTGTAACGCTAAGAAAATTCAGAAAGAAAAGATCAAGAGCAAGCATGCAACATGAATCTAAATGCAATCTAATGCTAAGCAACAAAGAACAAAGGAAATTCAAAAACGTAAATTAAAACTTGAACAATCTCACCAAATTTGCTACGTATTTCCATGATTCATCTCGATTTCCCTTCTCCATTTTGCTGTTGTAGTATAATTGCCCTTAGATTTGTCGTAAGTTCGTGCAAGTATAGCCTAAGATAGTGATTTAGCAAAACATCGAAGATTCAAGATAAGTGCTCTCAAAAGTCATAATATTTCGCAAGAGAGATTGGAATGATGAAGACTAGATCAATTTATAGAAAATTGATTATTCGAATGACAGGCCAAGATCGAAAGATCAAAGGACAGTTGAGATTGATTGATTAGTCATGCTTTCTAATAACAGTTGGTAATGACATGAGTGATATAAATTAGAAATAGGATTAAAGATTAAATAAATGATTTAATCTTCAAGTTTGGTATTCGAAAATAGAAGAATTATCTTTGCATGACAAAGATGAAGATGGATTAAAGGAACTCTTGTTCGAATGCACGCACAAGGTTTAATTAATTAAATAGGAATATTTAATTAATCTGCATGTACACGCAAATGAGTTAGAACTGGATGATTGAATGATTTGACGAAGAGATTACTCAAGAACGCCACTCACACATTAAAGCAAGAGTTAACTGAGTGATTTGAAATAGCTCTTTGAGTCGAGTAAAATTGAATACTTAGGTAACTCACACAATTATCTAAATATAGAGGAATGCGTTAAAATAGAATTCATGAATTAAATAATTCATTTAATTCAAGATTTGATATTTGAAGAATACTTAAATAAATAAAATTTATTTAATTAAGGGATTTCAGGGATTTTAATTCAAGATTTAATATTTGAAGAATAATTAAATAAATAAGATTTATTTAATTAAGTGATGAAGGGATTTATTTAATTTGACAAGAAGGATAAAGTTAGTTAGTAACATAATTAAATAAAAAGCGTTTATTTAATTAATCAGATAGAATAAAGAAAAGTGTGAATTAATTAAATAATTAAGATTATTTAATTAATAGAAGAATTAAAGTTAAAGTGAATAATTAAATAATTGACATTATTTAATCATGACCATGAAGAATATTGAATTCGCAGGCTTAGACCAAATTACGGTGTCTACATTTGCCCCTCTTTGATACAATGTCATTTCAGCTTTGTGTCAAAGAAAATCAATAAGAAATATGCCCCTGTAATGCCCTAGTGTAAAACAAGTGAAGGTATGCCCCCTCGGGAAAATTGACAAATTGTCAAAAAAGTTCAGAAAATTTTGGAAATGATCCCGATTAGTTGATTGGATAGCCAAAAATGTAGTGGAGTTGACATAATTGATTTTGGAAATGTTAGGGACAGGTACAGGTTGATTGAGTTTGGAAGCTGGCAGGGCTAGTAGAAAGAAAACCCTAGGTATATATAGAAATTGGGGTAAAAACCAATTCATTTTCACCCTCTTAGCTTTGAAAATTGAGAATTTGCTCTACACTCATAGCAACAATGTCCCCCGTTCCGAACACCCATCATCAAGCTTATAGGATCCGGACCTTCCAGAGGCCAGCCGACGCGGACCCCCCGGTATCCACCTCAAACTTGACCTTTGAAATTTTTCATTTGCGTGTAATTTTATGCATTTAATTCAAAAAATTTGTATGCGTCATTTTAATAAAATGCCGCATCTGTATACGCGAAAGACGCATTTGTATGCGAAAGATCGCATTTACAAATTCACATTTATTGTTAGCATAGGTTTGTTGCAGTTCGACGCATTTGTAGGGTAATGAACCGTATTTGATAATCTGCATCGTATGTGCATTTAGAATAGCCGCATTTGTTTATTATGCAACGCATTTGAATTTCCCTTGACACATTTATATTTATTTCAATGCATATGTTATAGTGCAATGCATATGTGATATAGTTAGCCGCGTGTGAAAAAGAACGACGCATGTGTTTAATGAAATGACGCATCTGAATTTTATGCACTGCATATGTGAAATAACGATGCATGTGTAAAATAATGACACATTTACAAAACAATGAAGCATTTAAATAGTAGTTAGTTATAGTCAGTTGCATTAGAATAGATGGTTGAGGCTGACATGAGGCATGTATAATGCCATTGTAGGTCATGTTGGATACAGTATATACACGAGAGTCAAGACCGATGACCTTTCGGTTCAGGGACAACTTGTGGAGTGCAGAGCGACATTCCTATGGCACCTTGGTCTTCTTCACATTACAGACATGCCCCAGATTTGGGCGAATCAGGGTTTATTGACAACACTATGCAAGCAATGGCACTAGGAGACATCGTCGTTTCACCTGTCGACTGGAGAGGCAACTGTTACATTGGAGGATGTATATAGGATACTCAAACTTCCTATTAGAGGCACAAGGGTGAGGTATGATACCTAGAGGGGGGCAGCCGAGATGTGCAGATACTATCCACATGCAGACATTAGATAGTTAGGGTTTGACCACTATGAGATTAGGTGGTGGGTGTTAGCTCAGAGGTATAGGCAGCTAGACTATTTAGTATGTACCTTGATAGGTGGTATAGTGCTTCCTTCCATCGAGGTCATGGTTTTCCCATTGAGTGTCTGGAGATGCTAGTAGGGATGCTAGAGAGACATGAGGTATACACATGGGGTCCCTGTCTCCTAGGTATGTTGTACTTTCATTTGCATGATATTACCTACCAAGAGGCACATTCTATGAGTTGTGGTACTATGCTCCTGATGGTATGGGTGTGGGAACATATCACTATCTTCCAGCCACCAGTGATAGTTGAACTTCCACATGGAGCTCCTTATGCCTTCTGCTATGTGGAAGCTAACACTCAGCACCACATAGGAGATACATGTTATTTCAGGCACGCCATAGACACGATGGTCCAGTTTACATGGAGACCATACTTGGGCTACACAGATTGGTCAGACGAGGATGAGCATTTGTCGTTTTGCCGATAGGTGCAATTCTTGATTGGGAGGACAATGTCACATGTCCACATTATAGAACGTCATTTTCCAGATCGTGTCCTGTGGTAGTTTGAAGAGGTATAGGATGTGCCGAGAGGTCGGGCTGAGTTTGTGAGGTCATCATGAGAGATCCCCCTATGGGGACTAGAGATTCTAGTGGCCACAACCGAGGGAGACATTGATGCACTATAGGAAGTTCCAT
The DNA here is from genome assembly GCA_007258455.2 of Sequoia sempervirens. Classification (NCBI taxonomy): domain Eukaryota; kingdom Viridiplantae; phylum Streptophyta; class Pinopsida; order Cupressales; family Cupressaceae; genus Sequoia; species Sequoia sempervirens. The sequence goes on along the minus strand of VDFB02271358.1, from coordinate 527,676,825 downwards.
GGGGATGGAGGGATGGTCCAGCAGACCTAGGGACTACAAAGGAGTACGATTAGTGGTGGTTAGTACACAGATCGATTTCGTTGATAGATCCAGAGTAGCTAGCATTGGTAGAGCAGCGAGGGATAGGTCTGCGAGGCAAGCGTGGTAGAGGTAGAGGTTGGGGAGATGGAGGAGGCCGAGGTGATGGAGGAGATGATGGCCGAGGTGGACGACGATGGGGTAGGAGAGGGAGATGTGGACGAAGAGGACAAGGGCCACCACTGTCACCAATCCATGAGGAGGGACAAGGGGATGAGGATGTGTCCATGCCAGACATTGGGAGAGGAGGAGAAGCCCACAGAGGAGGCCATTCTATATATCCTGGCAGAGGAGGAGGAAAAGATTGATGCCTTGGGCTTGCTAGATGTCTATCAAGAGGATGATGAGGAGGATGATGATCATGAGACAGAGATCCAGGACCAAATTTTGGAGGAGTTGGATGAGGAGGAGGATGGGGTAGCGAGGGCCAAGTAGGATGATACAAGGGTAGTCGATCCTAACACATACATTGCATGCTTAGGTTGCATCCTTGGAGGAGCAGATGAGAGTCCTAATGTCTGAGAGGGATGCATATCAGATGGAGAGGGATAGAGTGGTGATGGACAGGGACCAGGCCATTGCTCAGAAACAGGAGACTAAGCAGAGATTTATAGAGCTTAGAGCCTTATGTACTGGACCATCAGTTGCCTTTGCCAGAGAGTTAGTCAGAGCTAGGGAGAGAGAGACTTATTACCGTGATTTATATGAGGCAGAGATTTTGCCAAAGACACAGGCTCCCAACTTCTCACAAGAATGTAGTAGTAGGTCACAGACCAGGACCCACACCAGGACAGTTAGCAAAGAGGGTGTGAAGCAGCCACGCAGAGCAAGTCTGTATGATAGGCCTCTCTCTGCTCACAGGTCATTGGGTTCCTGACATCACTCATCCATGCACTCCAGCCACAATAGCAGCGGCAGTTCAGGATAGGGATACTTCTTGATATGCCTCGAGACATTGTATTATGATTCTATAGCCTGCGGGCTTCCATGTATTATTGATACATTATGACATTGTGATGTGACATTGTTGAGCGAGATATATATATATATATATATATGATTTTGGTGGTGATTCTCATGATATGCATTTCTATGTAGTGATTATACAGTCTTTATTTATACATGTGATGTTTATATTATATTCCTATGTGATGGATGATCACATTTATTTTATGATGTTTATGCAACTAATAATATAATGTTGATGCTATATGATGTATCAAATTTATAATTATGAGATGCTATATGATGTCATATGTATAATGCATGCTACATGTGATGCTATATAAATGTAATGTTATGCATGTATTTACGTTTGTTTTGTACATGGAATGCCTATGATATGTATTGTATGATGATGAATGTCCATTATGTCATGAATTCCTAAATATGATAAATGCCTAGATGTATGGATTTTTCTAACATGTATGTGTATGCAGGATGACTTGTATTGTTGTGTGTCATAGGACTCCATCATAATGCAAGAAAGAAGAACTGTTAGTGTGGAAAGAAAGATTGAGAAATAACGAAAGAGATGCGATAGATGTTAGTATTAGGAATCTTTGATGTTTCACTGTATCACAAAAGGTATTGCACTTTATCATCATTGGGTGGAACTAATACAAATGGAGACAAACACCATGATATGACATAGATCAAAGTGTGCAAGGTCATCCACTTGCTAACAACAGATAGTCGCAGACAAGGAGTGTTGCTAACTCATACTAAGGACACAAGTTGCCCCAATCTTTTTGTCAAGACAAACCATAGACAACAAATAGAAGAAAAGATAGGATATGAGACATCATCGCTCTTCTAAATCCTTCATGGGACATCCTTGAGGAAACTAGTAACATGACTCAAAATTAAACTTAAAAGATAGTTGACAGACAACAGTCAAAGAAAATAGAATTTTGATACATCATTGCTTCTCTAAATCCTTCATGGGACATCTTGGAGAAAGCTAGTAACATAATTCCCATCATAAAGCCGAGTGAAAAGATAAGATAAATAAGTGAAAAAGTCAAAAATCCAATAAAAGATTTGCCAAAACTTGATCTATTTGCTTGATTTGTTTTGATTGATAAAAGGATTGATTGATAGAGCCTGATTTCAGGAGATACACATACCGGATAAGACTTTCAGTCTAGTTTCAATGTTATGACTATCTGTATAAGGCATGAAAAAGCCTGGTTTCAGAAAGACATGTATCGTATAAGACGTTGTGTCAAATGTCGTTGATGTGATAACCTGTGTAAGGCTATGTTTGATTGTTTGACAATGTTGATTATGCAGGAAGGGCTCATCCTGTATAACACATAGATTGATGTGTCAATAGCGATATTCAGGAAGGACTCATCCTAAATAAGATACCTGATGGTTGCTGTGATAATGCCTATTTCCAAGGACACATCCTGTATTAGACATTTGTTGATTTGTTTTGATTGTTTTGTTTGACAAGCTGTCTTATTTGACTTAGACATTGTTGACTTGTTCACCAAATTGATGCATTACTTGATATGACGTGTTGACAATGGACTATGTGTGACGTCAAACCCTAAAGGATTGACCTAGTGCAGCCTCAGGGGCTCATCGATTGATGGTCTTTCCTACATTATACATGCAAAGACCTCATAGTTCGACTTGAATTTTATTGACAAGACTGACTACAAATAGAAGACATGTGTGATAGTGAATGTGACAAACCTTAATGGACTGACCTAGTGTGGCCTCGAGGGCTCATCGATTGATGGCCTTGCCTACGTTATACACGCAGAGACCTTGTAGTTCGACACAACCAATGACCTTTTCATATAGACATATGGATTGAATCATAATTTTATACAAACAAACCTAAACAGACTGACCTAATGCCTCAGGGGCACATTGGCAGATGGCCTTGCCTACGTCTAATCGTAGAGACAACATAGTTCAAAAAATGACAAAGACTAACAAGTGCGACTGACTCTGTTTTATTTTTGGATTTTTGAAATGGTTTTGATTTTTTTGTCTTTTTAAAGTTTTCTAATGTTTTTGTGTTTTCTCAAGTCATTTTGCGATGTTTGTGGATTTTTTTTATGGTTTTACTTCATCAACACAACCAATGGAAGAATCGATATGACACACGTGCAATGTTTTCCCCCAGTCAAGTATAAGACCAATTGATTATGAATAGGATAAAATGGGGGATATGAAATGCCCTCGATGTTAATCATTCTAGGTTATGGGAAAGACTACCACTTATTATGAATGGTATATACAAGTGATGGATATGAAAGATAAGGGATCTGTACAGGGATAGGTAGTATCTACAGGGATAAGGAGTATGTACAGGGTAGTGGACTATGTACAGGGATAAGGACTATGTATAGGGTAGGTAGATTAGAATAATAGTAGACAAAGGAGCAGAGTGAAGTACACATGGCGCCTATTTGCCAGGTTTTCACCATGGTACCTAACCAAAGTGCCACCAAAGTGGTTTTCACTATTGGATTAATAATTTGTCTTTACTATTTTCTTGATTATCTAATTTTTTTGGTGTTACAAAGATGCCTGTTTGCCAGGTTTTCACCTTGGTAACGATTTTGTGATTTTATGATTTTTTTTGTATTTTCTGCTAATTAAGACAAAGGCTCCCAAAAGCTATGCATAGAACTTCTTCAGATGTAGACTATTGATTGGCGATGACAATGGTTCCCCTTCAGGAGTAGAGAGTTGGTATGCTCTTGATCCAAAAGCTTCTGTAACAATATAACGTCCTAACCAGTTTGGTTCAAACTTTCCTGGTTTGTCTCTTTCTGCTTGATTCTTTGGGTTCTCCATTAAAACCAAGTCACCAATGTCAAAGTTTTTGTTCAAGACCTTCTTGTTATAGCTACGACAAAGACAATTCTAATATGATTGGAGATGGTCTAATGCCTTCTATCTTCGCTCATCCAGGAATTCTAGCTCATGGAGTCTCGAGACTCAGTATTCTTCATCATCCATGTGGCCTTTCAAGGATACCCATAGGGAAGGAATCTCGACCTCAATAGGAAGAATAGCTTCAGAATCAAATACTAGTGAATAGGGTGTGTTGCCAGTGGGAGTACGGATACTTGTGCGATAAGCCCATAAGGTAGGATTAACCTATAAATGCCAGTCATGGCTAGCATCATTGACAGTCTTCTTGAGGATTCTAATGATGGTTTTGTTAGATGCCTCTTCTTGGTCATTACCTTGTGGGTAGTATGGAGTGGAAAAGTGATGTTGAATAAGAAATTCATCACAAAGATGGTAGACTTCTTGGTTCTTAATTGGGCGGCCATTATCAGTGATTATGGACTGAGGTATACCATACCAACATATGATATAATTCAGGATAAATTTAGAAATATGTGTGCCGGTAATGTATGTCATAGGAATGGCTTCACTCCACTTCATAAAATACTCAGTGGCAGTGATAATGAATTTGTTTCCATTAGATGATGTGGGGTGGATCTTACCTATGAGGTTGAGTCCCCATTGGGCAAAGGGCCATGGTGACATTATAGGACGAAGCTCCTGTGCTGGCCCATGTATCAAGTCTCCATGAAATTGGCATCGGTGGCATTTTGTTACAAAGACATATGATTCTTTTTCCATAGTAGGCCAGTAATAACCCAGTCTCATAATCTTTTTGGCTAAAGTAGGACCGCTAGAATGGGAACCACATATACCCTCATACACACCACGCAAGGTTGCTTGTACTTTAGTAGAATCAAGACATCTAAGTAGGGTATTATCTAAGGCACGTCTATATAGGGTGTCTCCGATGATGGTGTATTTGGCTGACTTGCGAAGGAATGTCCTATGTTGGTTGTTTGATAGGCCAGTGAGTATGACTTCGGCATAAGGGTAGTCATAGATTTCTTTGTACCATGGAGAATCAGGACCAACAATGTCACACACCATTTCAGAATATGAGATATCGTAGGCTGGGACCAAAAGTTGTTCTACCAAGAACTCAAACTTAGGCACGTTGTTAGGTATGCCAAGAAGTGATGCAATTGTAGCCATAGCGTCTGCTGCCCTATTTAAAACATGAGGTATTTGATGAAATTCAACTTTTTCAAAGTACTCTTTAAAGCTATCAGCCATGCATTTGTAGGGAGCAAGCTTCTCATCCTTAGTATCATAATCATCATTTACCTATCTGATTACCAGTTGGGAATCGCCATATACATTTAGGTTCTTAATTTTCCACTTGATTGCCATGTGTAACCCAGTCACTAGAGCTTCATACTCTTCTATGTTGTTAGTGCATGGAAATGCAATCCTGAATGACTTAGGGATGGAATCACCCTGTGGTGTGATAAGTAGTATACCAGCCCCTGAGCCATGATTTGTATGTGAGCCATCAAAGTATATTTTCCATGTTATGTTTGTGTCAATTGTGAGTATGAACTCATCAGGAAATTCTACAACTAATGGGTGATTTTCCTATATGGGTGCGTCAGCTAACTAATCAGTAATTACCTATCCTTTAATAGCCTTTCTTTCTACATATTGGATATCATAGTCACTAAGTATCATAACCCATTTGGCCAGTCGCCCTATTAACGCTGCCTTGCTGAGAAGATATTTTAGAGGATTTATTTTAGCAATCAGCATTGTTTGGTGGTTTAGCATATAATTCCTTAGTTTTTGGGTAGAAAATACTACGGCAAGATAGGAACATTCAATGGTACTATAGTTGAGCTCATAACCTACCAAAGTCCGACTGATATAATACACTGCCCTTTCATGACCTTCATCATCATTCTGTGCAAGCAATGCTCCGAGTGATGAATGGGTTGTTGTAATATAAATAATCAATGGTCTTCCTTCAACAGGTGGCATTAAGACTGGTGGTGTGAGTAAATATTCTTTAATTAGTTGAAAAGCCTCTCCACACCTAGGTGTCCATGCAAAGGGTACTCCTTTCTTAAGTAGATGTTGAAAAGGATGTGTCTTATCTACTAACTGCACTATAAATCTTCTAATGGATTGCAGTCTTCCTTGTAGTGTCCTTAGTTGACTGAGATTAGTGGGTGGAGGCATGTCTATGATTGCTTTCACCTTAGCCAGATCCACTTCAATGCCTCGTCTAGAAATGATATAGCCTAGAAACCTTCCTGACTTGAATCCAAACACACATTTCTTTGGATTGAGTCTCACTTTATACTTCTCCAGCCTTTGAAATATCTTGTCTAAAACCTATAAATGTTCTACCCTTGTCTTGGATTTTACAATAAAATCTTCGACATTATCTTCCATAAGAGTGTGTACTAGATCATGAAAGATGGTGGTCATGGCACGTTGATAGGTTGTTCCAGCATTCTTGAGCCCGAAGGGCATAACATTCTAGCAATACGTTCCCCAAGGACAAGTGAAAGTCATCTTAGGTTGGCCTTCAGTTGCAATTCTGATTTGGTTATATCCTGAAAATCCATCCATAAGGGACAACATCTCATATCCCACTATCATGTCAACTATCATGTCTATGTTAGGCAAAGGGAAATCATCCTTTAGGAAAGCCTTGTTGATATCTCTAAAATCAATGCAGATGCAGATGCCCCTAGTTGGTTTAGTGACCAGTACAAGATTGGAGATCCAATCGGCATAGTCGATTGATCTTATGAAACCAACATCTAACAACTTCTTGAGTTCTACCTTGACTAGTAAAGCAATTTGTGGGTGCATTTTTCTCAATTTCTATTTCACTGGTTTGGCACCTAGTTGTAAGGGATAATGATGCAGAACAAGTTCAGGATCCAACCCTGGCATGTCTGCATATGACCAGGAAAAATTTATATGTCTTTGTGCAAAGAAGTTGTGGAATTTTGGTTGCTCTTTTGTTTTCAATGACATTGCAAAATAAACTAGTCAAGGATTCTCTTTTGTGCCTATGTTGACTTCTACTGATTCTTCCACGAGCATGGGTGAATTTTCCTATGCAACGGGGAGAATGTTCAAACCTCCATCTTTAGGTGCCTTAGAGAGGTTTTCACCTTCGGATACGTCCTTTCTTTTTACTTTTTCATTGTCTAAAGGTGCCTTTCGGTTTTCACCTAGAGACTTGTCCTTTTTATCTTGTTTATTCTTTTTCTCATTTTTGCAACTGGAGGGTTGAAAAAATTCCCCAAAGTATGCTTTGTTGTCCAAGTCAATGGTAAAACCAGCCTTATGATCACTGTTAGGTATGCCTTCTCGTAATCCCAGGAACTCAACAATTGCTTTGTCATTCTAAAAAATGTCTAAGACAGGTGTGTCTTGTTGGTCCCAATCAATGAGTTGGGGATAAACTAAGGGCATGTCATCGTCAGAGTTATCAAATTTTAATGGGGTCAAGGTAAAGATTGAATTATTCATGTGGTCACAAAAGTCTTGTACTAGGTCCTTTTTGCTCTTAGGTTTGGATCTAGGTGGATTGATAGGTGGCCCTAATGCCAAGGTTTGACTATCTGAAACAGATGGCTCAGGTTGCCAATAGGTAGGATCAAGTGATGCCCAATAGTAGTGCTTAAACCATTCTTCTTTTGTCATTTTCTTTGGTGGACAGGAATTCAATGGATTTGGTGAGGAACTTGACATCAAGTCAAGTTCTCCAAATAATTTTTCAAGGTATATGGAAGAAGTAGAGGATAGGGAATCCCACTCATAATCATTAGAGTCAGGGGAGTCACAATGATATTGGTCCAATGGTTCGTGAGATGCCTTAATATCTTCTAAAGCACTTACTTCCTCAATTAAGGGTGATGTGGTACTAGGAACGCTAATATGAATCAGTTGAAACCTTAGCCCCATGCCTTTTGGCCACTGAGAAACAAATATTGGTTCAATCCTCCTATCTTGGTTTAAGCCTTAACCACTTTGTCCATCATATCCCTTGCTCTGCATGATTGTGAAACCCTTTCCATATATATCTATAGGAATGTGAGCAAGTGAGAGAGGTTCTTCATCATCTTCCCGATACAACCAGGAAGTGACATCTTCTGTATTTATAGCCTCTTTGCTTAATTCTCCCCATTTAATGAAAGTTGTTGTGGGAGGAAAATGTATAGTGACCATAGACTGTCCCCTACCTATTGTAGGTAAACCATATGACTTGGGAGGAATCAAATGGCTAACACAATAAGACGTCGTCATGTAATACTCTCCACAACCCTTGTCTTGGATCTCAACCCTAGGAGTGGTGGGAATTGAGGGTGAAATAGATGTTCGAGTGAGTGTGGATGGGTCAACATAAGAAGATGGATTGGATGATGAAGCCTCTTGGTTCACTAGAACTTGACGTTGGGGGATCTCTTTTAGATTGGTGCAATATTGAAATGGATTAGGATCACCATCTATAGTTATTTATGTGCCATTGTAAGGGAATTTAAGACACTAATGATATGTGGAAGGGACCGCCTTCATGGCATGAATCCATGGTCTACCTAGCAGAAGGTTAGAAGGGAGGGTGAGATCCAAGACCTGGAACTTTGTCTCCATTACTGCAGGACCAATTCTGATAGGAAGTGTTACCACCCCCTTTCATTTTTTGTTCCCCATCATCATAAGCTTTAATGACAATACTTTTGGTCGTGTCTATGCATGCTTCTGAGATACCTAATGCCTTAATTAGTTTTAAAGTGCATATATTTAGCCCTGCTCCTCCCTCTACCAAAACTCGTATAACTTTGGTATCATCAACAAGGACTTCTAGATGTAAAGGATCGTTATGGTTCATCTTTTCAGTTGCATAGTCTTGTTCAGAAAATGTGGCATGATGATTATTGGTCAAGTAGCCCACCATTTCCTAGAAATTATTGACATCAAGATCATTAGGGACCATGGTGTTCTATAAAGCCTTATCGAGAATAGATCGATGCTTAGGGGAAATTCGTAACAGTTCCAAGATTGAGATTTGGGCTGGGGTCTTCCCCAACTAGTCAAGGAGGTTATATTGTAATTTGGAAAGCTATGGTGTTTGTTGCAATGGAGGGCCTTGGATAGTGATCTTAGTATGATGAGTATTCACCACGTATTTGGGATTTGTATTGATAGTAATGGCATTAATATTCTCATCAACAGCGCGAAGATGATGAATGATTTTGCCACCATTATAATCATGCTTGATACTCGCATAGTTGGCTGACATATTGGTCTTAGTACTCGAACTAGGGATAGTTCCTTTTCCATGGTCATGTAGTGGATCAGAAAAGACTTGATGATCAGTGTTTGATGACTTTGGTTTCTATCCACCAACTTCTATAATTCTTCTTTCAATAAGATCTTGTATGATATTCTTCAGTTGTCGACAGTTTTGTAGGTTATGTCCCTTAGTTCTATGATAATCACAAAAGGCATTATCATCCCACGAAGCTGGTTTAAATTGACTTGGATCGTATTGTCTTGGTTCCTGCAGCTATATAAGATTATGTTGTAATAGTTGTTTGAATACAAACTCAATGGGTTCCCCTAAGGGAGTGAACTCACGTTTTTGAAATATCCTTTGTTGTTGTGGACATTGAGTATTTTGGACCATGTTAGGAGGTTGAATGACAACATTAAGCATGTTGGAAAAAGTATGAGGTCCTTGTAATGTGATGAGTGGTCCAGCTTGTAGCGTTTTAGCATCAACTACCCCATCATTGGTGACATTTTTGTTGCGAGACCAAAATCTGTTTCTGTTAGGGGGTGTTTTGCACGATCGGGTTTCTATTGGATGTTGATGTCTTAAGTTTTCAATTTTCAATGAGATCATTCTCTATTATATCCCCTTTTTCCACTAGTTCTAAAAAATATGTACAACAATGTACCCTTAAGTTACTCCTGAGTTTTGCATGAAGGTTTTCTTGGAACATAGTAACTTTTTATTTTTTGGGTATCTCGACAAGACACCTGCTAGCTATAGTCCTCCATCTCTAGAAGAAAGTGATGAATGTTTCACCTTCATCTTGCATTGTGTGACACAAGGTTTCTATATTTATCTCGTGGTGTATGTTGAAGGAGAATTGCTCCACAAATTTCTCAACTAGTTCACCCCAAGATCTGATGCCAAAATCTAGACATGAAAACCACTCTAGTGCAATTCCTACAAGACTTCATGGAAATAGTCTCATAAGATACGTGGGGTCATAAGTGACATCTATGCATATGGTAGAAAATTCCCTTATGTGTTCTATTGGATTTCATTTGCCATTGTACTTAGGGAGATTTGGTATGACATATACATGAGGGAAAGGGGTCATGTACAATAATCTATCAAAGGGGAATGGGAATATGTCCTTTGTTGAAAAGGATTTCTTAGTTGATACCGACATGTTATCCATTTGTGTTTGTAGTGCCTGCATTTGTGTTTGTAAGACATCAACTTGGGTCAAAGATGTGCTAGGGGGATTATGCGGATCCATGTATGTATTCTAAAATCCAAAGTCTCATGATGGGTTTCGATTGAACGTTGGTATTTGAGGTGGGTTTGGATTTGGAATGTTGGTAAATGTGTTCTGATCCAGAATCTGTATAAATTGGTATTGATCTGGTATTTGTGTTAACATATTCTAACTACCAATCTGTGAAAAAGGATTCTAATTTGGAATCCACGTAAATGGATACTGATTGCTAGTCTGGACAAAGGGGTTCTAATTCAAAATATGATTGAATGGATTCTAGTTGCTAGTCTGGGAGAATGGATTCTGATTGCCATACTGGAACGAGGGAATGCCATCTATTTGTGTAATCCGTGGTATAGTACAAGTGACTTGAGCACTAGGTATGGCCATTGATTGTGGTATGGTGCTCGTGACACTGGCATTAGGTATGGCCATTGACTAGGATATTGTACTTGTGACACTGATATATGGTGTAGAAGCTGATGTTTTAGGTCTTTTGCTCCCAACAAGAGGACTGGAGGGAGTGGATGATAATTTGCCTATAGTGAAATTAAATCCCGATGTCATGTCGGTTGTACCAAATGGAGATGTATGGACTATTGTACTTTGTGTAGGTGTGCTAGATGGCATAGTTGTGCTGACCTGAGGTATAGTAGTACTAGCAGTCATGGTATTTGTCCCTTGTGTAGGTTGAGTTTGTAAGGTGCTGATATCAAATCCTGTAAGTAAGGGAGCACCTTCAGCTAGCAATTTGGCTAAGTATCATTGTCGATCATTTTCTAGGTACTCATCTACGAAAGAGGCAAACTCAGGGTCCTGTGCAGCAGCCTCTATGTCTTCTGTTGTAATGTGACCTTGAGTGTTTCTAGTGGTGAATTTGTCTAATAGAGTCTTGCGAGGTCTTCAAGAAAATGGATTCATGAATTCGTTTGGGTTCGACATATTTTCTCTCTCTCTTCTCTTAGACCTAGTTTCGACCATGTAAGATTAGCTCAATATGCAAGGAATGCAAAACTATGTCTATGGACAGTATGACTCTAGTCTATGTTTTTGGGATTTTTTGAATGCAAAATAAGGAATGTTCTAGGATGACACTAGTCTAAAATCTAAAGATGCAAAGTCTAAGAAAGACCCTAAAGTGATCAGTTCTATAAACCCAAGACGAAGGGACCAACTATCGAAAGTCTAACCAAGGTGTCAATTTCGTTAAGTCAAGGAACCAATGTAGGACGACGATCAAAGACAAGTCGAGTTACCTAACTAGACTGATGATCTAGGAGGACTCTCTATAGGACAAAGAATAAAATGATAAGACTAGGTTCAATGACAAAGTTCATTGACGCTATGATTTTTCTAAAGTGTAGATGATGGACTTATCCTAAAGTTTGTAAAAATGACCTTCCTAGAAGTTTACTCTAAAGGAAAAAAGCATTCTAATATGAGACCCAACTCTGAATCAGGAAAACTATGGTAATGACTGAATGAACTTAAAGGATGCAAAATTAAGCAAATCGTTACGAGTTTCTATTCAAGGACTATTTGTGGAAAGAAAACTGAAACTGATATAACTGTGTTGACTAGACAGTGACCATGAATTCTGACCTTCTGATAATCAAGCAAATGCATCGTAGGATTTCACATATGTAGTTAAATTTGATAGTTGCATTTCTCTGGTAAAGTTTAATGTGTGACTCTAATAGATGCGATTAATTTTCTAATAGATGTGACTCGTAATGATAATTGTGACTCAAAATATAACGCATGCGGTTTTGAAAAATCAAATGCGGGCTAATCTGACAGATGTGACTCTATGCTAGATAGATGCGATTGATACTGAAAGATGTGACTAAAAGCTAAACAAATGCGACCCTAACTGACAGATGTGACTTGAAGTTAAATAGATATGACTCATAATAATAGATACGACTTGAAATTAAACAAATGCAACTCTAAAAATCAATTGCGACCTTCTAGTGAACAGTTGCGACGCTGTGAATTTTTAGTGATGTAAGATTTAAAATTGACTCCATTTTCTTTGATCAAATTATGGCAAACAAGAACAATCATAAGACAAAGTGTTTTTAGTTTTATTTTGGACTCAAAGAACACCTTTCCTTCTCAAGAGCGGATAGATTAGAAATTTGGTGGCATTGGCTCCCCTCCACGGCTCATTAACGTCTTTCGAGCACACCAATTTTGAATTCTTTGGGTAATGACCTCCCAAGAACTGCTATCTCTACTCAAGGGGATCAGTAGTGAGTGTCTTTGGGCATGATACTGTACCCTGCATTATACCAAGCAACGGCCAATAGAATGATTGGACACTAAAAAAAGGTGTTTAATATGGGCATTCCGTTCGTGGGGCATGATCCATGCAGCAAGAGTCCCCTTTCAGATCCATCTCGTCGGAACCACACTCATGATTCTTGGGTTTTCCCCAAGAATCCACTTTTATATACTAGCTAGAAGTCCCTCGGGTTCAGTGTGCTACTGATCTGAGTCATCCTGGGGTGAGTACATTTTCCTAATAGAACAAGCCCAAGTTCTAGAGTTGGTAATTGTTTCTCTTACACCCTAGATCGCACGGATGCGCAAGGGGAGAGGATACTTCAATGTACCAAATCATGAGGGTAATTATACGGATGTGCTTTCGCACCAAACACAGTAAACACTTGTTAATTTTAATCCAAATGAAAGATTTTCTACACTACCAAACAATCTATTTCAAGAAAATTAACTAAGGTCTTCGACATGCGTTATGTAGAAAGATTCGTTAGTAGTTTTCAGTATTGTCTTCATCAATCATCCTACAAAAACTTGTTAACTCCAAAAAAAAAAAGCCCACACACTGAAAATCCGATATTAGTAACACACAAATCAATTGAAAACTTCATATTTCTGAAAATAGAAACAAAGGGTTACCAGTCAATTGCATCGCTTTTTTACTAGTCAGATGCATTGATTTCCTTTGCAATTGCATTCTCAGTATTTAACAGTTAGTTGTCGTTCAGGAATTTTCAGATGTGTCATTTCGTGTGTCAAATGCGGTTCAGAAAATCAATTGTGTCGCTTCGTCAAACTGATGCATCTATGAATTTCAATTGCAGTGTTTCGTCAAGTTGATGCGTCGTTCCATACGAAAAACTTGCAAAAATCAAAATAAAAGTCTACGGACACGTGAAGATGGTGTCTTCATGTCAGGTTCACCAAATGTAATGACAAGAAAATGTAGAAAGAAAAGATCAAGAGCAAGAATGCAACATGAATCTAAATGCAATCTAATGCTAAGCAACAAAGAACAAAGGAAAGTCAAAAACATAAATTAAAACTTGAACAATCTCACCAAATCGCTATGTATTTCCATGATTCATCTCGATTGCCCTTCTCCATTTTGCTGTTGTAGTATAATTGCCCTCAGATTTCTCGTAAGTTCATGCAAGTATAGCCTAAGATAGTGATTTAGCAAAACATTGAAGATTCAAGATAAGTGCTCTCAAAAGACATAAGATTTCGCGAGAGAGATTGGAATGATGAAGACTAAATCAATTTATAGAAAATTGATTATTCGAACGACAGGCCAAGATCAAAAGATCAACGGACGGTTGAGATTGATTCATTAGTCATGCATTCTGATAACAATTAGTAATGACATGAGTGATATAAATTAGAAATAGAATTAAATATTAAATAAATGATTTAATCTTCAAGTTTGGTATTTGAAAATAGAAGAATTATCTTTGCATGACAAAGATGAAGATGGATTAAAGCAACTCTTGTTCAAATGCACGCACAAGGTTTAATTAATTAAATAGGAATATTTAATTAATTTTCATGTACACACAAATGAGTTAGAATTGGATGATTGAATGATTTGACGAGGAGATTACTTGAGAATGCCACTAAGACATTAAAGCAAGAGTTAACTGAGTGATTTGAAATAGATATTTGAGTCGAGTAAAATTGAATATTTAGATAACTCACACAATTATCTAAATATAGAGGAATGCGTTAAAATAGAATTCATGAATCAAATAATTCATTTAATTCAAGATTTGATATTTGAAGAATAATTTAATAAATAAGATTTATTTAATTAAGTGATGAAGGGATTTAAATGAATAAATAAATAAATAAATAATTTATTTAATTATAGTTGAAGTATGATAAAGAGTAAATTAAATAGGAATTTATTTAATTTGACAAGAAGGATAAAGTTAATTAGTAACATAATTAAATAAAAAGCATTTATTTAATTAATTAGATAGAATAAAGAAAAGTGTGAATTAATTAAATAATTAAGATTATTTAATTAATAGAAGAATTAAAGTTAAAGTGAATAATTAAATACTTGACATTATTTAATCATGACCATGAATAATATGAATTATGAAGAATATTGAAGTCGCAGGCTTAGACCAAATTTCCATGTCTACACCAACTATATGTTGTCAACTATGCTAATCATTTTAGCCAATTTTACATAGATGTGCATAGAGGTTTTAAATCTATTTTCAGCTAATTTTAGTATAATTATATGTAGAGATCATTAAATCCATTTTATTTAGTTTAATTATGGTTGTACATAGAGGTTTTAAAACCATTTTCAGTCAAATTTTAATATGGTTGTATAAAAAATTTAAAATTTATTTTAGCTAATTTTATTATAGTTTTACATAAATGTTTTTAATCTATTCTCATAAATTATATTATGGTTGTGTAGAGATTTTTAAATCCATTTGAGTTGATTGTATTATGGTTTTGATTAAATTAAAGACAAGAAGGGCCCATATCGATTAAAAAAAGACCATAGAGGACCAACGAGCAGGCACATGAGAAGTGAGACACCCAGAAAGGAAAAAAGAAACAACTAATAGACCAACAAGAACAACAAACACAGAATGTAGGACATAACTGATCAAGAACTAGACCAGTTGTTGGTCTCCTAGAAGCTGAAGGCCACTAATGGCATGCCACTTCCTAGCCAGGAAGTGGAATTTCTCATCAAAGGTCAAGGGACCCTTACGTGCAGTCAGGATCTCCTTAGCACTGGGTGGAGAAGGGCTGCCCTCCTTACCTTTTTTTTTTAATGTCCAACATCGTGACCAACCTCAACCCTACTTTTACCCTAACTATTGCATAGTTCTTACTGAAAAAATTGTATAGCAATCATGATGTTCTTGATAGTCTCCTTACTATAATCCAAAATTTCTTGGAGACACTTCAAAGTTTTTTCTTGATTACAGTGTGTAAATAAGGGTTATTTTTAGGTTAGATTAAGGTTAGCAAATCAATGAAGGAAATAAAGCCAAAGAGATTACAAAATACAATGAAAGCTAAAATAAAGAACGATTATACCTATTAATCACTGAGACCTCCATGATTCACTTTTGTAACACCTTCTAGCTTGCCGGATGATGTGTTGCCCTCAGATTTGACGTGCGAGCAATCTGGAAATACAAGTCTAAGTCCTACACCAAGCTTTGAAGGATTTGAACAAATGTCTATGCCTAAATGACTAAAAATGACCCAAAGAAATCTAAGTTTTAATATGCAAGAATAATGTAATTCGTGTGCGTGTAATGTCTCTGTGTAATCAAAAAATGAGAGGAAAATGCCATTTTGAATGGACAGATGAGATTGACTTTTGACAGAGACCTAAAATTAGAGGTCCAGATTAAATTTGATAATCCCTAATCAGGATTAGGGAAAAATCATTAATCAAGTGGTCGAGATGCCATCTAAGAAGATTGAATCAGCGGTGGAGAATAAATGAGGAAATTAATTCAAAAATAAAGATTTTTGAAAATGAAGAAGATAAAGACTGAACTGAAGATCAGATTTGGAAAAATCAAGAATCTGCCCGATTACTTGATTTTTTGAGGAAAGTTACCATTTTGAATTAAATTAATTCAAAATATGGATTTTGTGAAATAATAAATAATCAATTTTCAAATTATTTAATAAAATGAATTGAAAGTTAAGACTGTGATGACATTTTAAATAATTTCATTTATTTAAAATGAGAGGAATATCAATTTTGGAAATTAAATAATTAAATTTAATTATTTAATTTAGCAGATAAGACTAATAATTAAATTAATTAATTCATTCATTTAATTATGACAGTTAGTGACATATTAAATAAATAAATAAAACTTATTTATTTAATAATCAGGAAGAAATGACTGAAGAAGAGTAATTAAATAAATTAAGAAATTTACTTAATTAGGGGAAGACTTAGATAATTAATGATGTATTTAATAAATAAATAAAACTTATTTATTTAATAATCATGAAGAATAAAGGACATGAATTAATTAAATAATTATGAATTATTTACTCAATAGTCGAATGTGGACTAAAGACATAATTAAATGTCATAATTATGCTAGGATGAAAGTGGTAAAAATGAAGCTTGTAGGCCTAGATCATTTTTAGGTGTCTACACAGTGCATAGTGGCAATTTCTTGTTGCAACTTAACATTATTATCTTTCCTCCCCGCCAAAGCTTTGAGCTCATTCACCTCACTCTCCCAATTCGCCCATTTTTCAAAGGACTTAGTGAGGGAGGATAACAAATCCCAACTCCCACCATCCTCTACCTCACCTAGCCAAGACATCTCTTGATTGAGCACCTTCACTTTTGGGACTTGGATTTTGTCCTTGGTTGTGACGAGTTGGCCCATAAGCCACTTCAAAATATCATTCTAGGCATTGACAACCACCAAAATATCATTCAAATTATTGATGTAAATTAGGGGTGGAAAACTTCTACACAACCTCAAACAAGCAATCTTTCAAGGTTTCAAACATTCAAAGGTGGGTTTTTCCTCACAAGCCTTCAACCTTTAAAGCCTAAAACATGGGGGCAACAAATTGAGTTTTTTGGCCATAAATTTTAATGAAAATATGATATCAAAAATGTAAACACATTTCTAGATACCCATTTAGTCTTTATACAACATATCTCAAAATCAGGGTAGGTTACTTTGTATGGAATCCTTAAAAAAATGGACTGTCTTTATGCCAATTAAGCCTAAAACATGAAAAATCAGACCTAGGGCATCATCAAAACACGTGCAAACCTCAATATGGGACCTTGAAACTTTTGAGAATGGTAATATACAATATTTTAGAGTCCCACACAAAAATTTAGAATTCTCCACCATGGAAACCATAAGAAATCATATTTTGAAAGTCACTAGTTACCCTACATAGGGTTTCTGACAGTTTTGAATTATTTTTGCCAAAAATGTAATATCTCTCTCCAAAATAAACAAAACTTGATGAGAGCAAGTGCATTAGAAATTATATTCACATGTATTTAAATTCTAAATTATTTGAGATCAAGATATGGAATATCAAATTCGTACCAGGGTGTTGCCACAATAGTGGTTTACAATTTTTGGAAGATCTTGATTTTTGCTAAAATCACATCTTTTTAGAAAATATAATGATTTAAGCCTTGAAAATTTTCATTTAAAGGATTCCAATTGAATAGGGTTTGATCAAACCACCTTAGACCAAGCCCCCTTGGATAGAACCCTGCTAGTTTTAAACCATACCTATAACAGAGTCTCATTTACACCTATCAAAATGCTAAAAAACCACTTTTGATTTACCTTTTGGGGATCAAATGAATTCATTTAAAATTTATTTTTTGTAAGTATGTATTCCTTATTATAAGCTTTCCCAAAAAGTATAATTTTAAATAAATATAATTTTATTATTATATTTATTTTTTATTTCTTGTGCACATAGGTTTTTCACCGAAAATCAAGCTCTTTGTTCGCACATGTGGAAAAATAGAAGATTATCAAAAAAAAATTGAAAAATATGAGTGCGCCAGATATTGAAATCCTTGATGCAACCAAAAAAAAATTGAATTTTGATACATACAAAAAATTGTGTTATACAGTTGCCTATGTCTAAATTGTAATTGGTTTGACTTTAAAACTTGATTAAGGAAAAAATATTCAATAAAATATTATGAAACCAATTGGAAGCACTAGATATTGTAGTTGCAAATCTAAATTAAAAAAAAAAAGAATTTTATCCTTCATGGAAAAAAGTTGTGTTATATGGTGAGCGTCACTCCTTAAAAATGGTGTTTATTGGAAAAAAACTAGTTTTCGAAGGAGATGGAAAAAGAAGTGCAATCTGATTCCAAATTTTTTGAAAAAAATATATTTAGAATCTACAAAAAAAATGTCACAAATCACTAGTTTGCATCATCTTCAAATTCCTCATGGTTTAGCCGTTGTAGGTGTCCGAAAGTGAAGATTTATTTAGAAAAAATAAGTTCAATGTCCAATTTGTCCAAAAATTGTAAACCAGTATTGTGGGATCACCCACCATGTGCTGCAATAGGTCAGTTACAAAAAAAATCTAGAAGTGGCAGTCACCAATTTGATCATAACTTACATAAAACGTAATGAAAAATCAACCAAACCAATTTCAAATGAAATCTAACTCAATCTTCTATCACACCCAATCATGTGCAGATCATGAAAATTACATACAGTACTGTACAACATCAAAGAACAGTGATGCAACATTTAGATTTTTAGAAAACAAAGGAATTTTATTACTTAAACTTCAAAGTTACAACTTCTAACCACACCCAAAACTGGTATTCAACTTTACAAGGCCTTTTTAAGGCATTTCCATCAAATTACCAACAATTACAAACTAATTTTTAACTTCCAACCATTCAACTTCCCAAAAATGCAAAAATGCAAAGTTGTTTGTGCAACTTTTGCAACTTTTTGCAAAATTGACATTTTTTACACAATTGACCCCAATTGACTCAAAAACATAACAAATGGTCTTAAAATACCTTATTACACAAGAACAACTAAAACAAAAACAAAACTTAACACTTGACCACCTTTTAACGTGAATAATTGGGTGCCCCTACACCACTTATGCCTCAAGGGAACACAAGCATCACAAACATCCTTATCCAAATTGGGATCTTTAGAGGTGCCATCCAAATTAACACACAGGTTGGGGGATCTTTGAGGAATGAGTGGGTTAGTGGCCATAGGGTATTTGTAAACCTTAGACACATCATGGTGGATAGGGGACCCAGTTGGATAATTGTTAGGGGTAGGTTTCTAGGGCTCATCGTTCGAGTTCTCAGAATTCTCAAAACCAAAAGTATAAATGGGAGTGGGGTTATTGAATGAAGCATGCTTTTTGGGGTCAAGAGTGGGGTACTTGGTAACAAGGTTGTTACCACACGCCCTAGTAATTTTGTGAGTGGTGGGAAGAGTTTCCTTAGGGACACAAGGGGAAAGGGGGCTTTCCAAGGGAATGGAAGGGTTTCTAATGACCAAGTTTTTCTTTTTAACAAAGGTTGAGGAGGGAGATAGAGCCACTTGGTGGTGGAAAATATGAAAAATTAACCCCTGATGGATGGAAAGGGTTTTACTCTTACCCTAAACAAGCTTGATAGATTATTCCAGAGACAAGAGGAACCAAAAAGAAAAGTTAATTTTAGCATTATATCTAAATTGAATTAACATGGGAAAGAGGTGAACCTGAAACCATTGAAAGCGACCCTCTAGAGTGACAAACCTCATTAACACCTTCGTAATCTTTCTTAACACCCCAGGAAGGTTGGCTCTATTGAAACCATTTTGCAACTGGTTAACCTTTTCACCCTCCTTCAGGAACCTATCCATGTCCATCTAGTAATGCCCCTTTTCATTCATAGGAATGCAAACCCCATCCAAGGAAAGCTCAGTGACCTCTGCAATCAGCTCCATATTCACATGGAAGGAGCAGTCACCAATGATGATGTTACCCTCATTTTAGGAGTTAGAAAATTTAGTCAATAGATTAGGGTCATGCCTCACCATACCCTCAACAAACTAGGCCAATTTACCATTTAGGAGAATAGTCCAAACATTAGTGTCATTTTTCCACACCTCACATGAGGTGGGTTTTTTTACACCAAATCACCACCCATATTCATAATCAACAGAGAGAGAGATAGAATGTTATAGAAATTACTAGAAGAATTCCAAAGGAAAGAATGAAAAAGCTTATGAAAATACTGGCCAAACGAGACAAAATTTCATAAATTCCAAACACACTAGTTGTCAAAAGGAACTAGCAAGAAATCGAGCTCGAGATCAAGGGTGTTGTACTTTGACATCATTAGAAATTAAGTTGCACACATGTATGAGAATAAGAGAGATATCATCCCATATTTTAATTTTAGAAGTAAAGGAACTTAAGTTGGTGAGAGCATCTACCACTTTATTACCATTTCTATACATGTGAGTAGATCTAAGACTTTAAATATTCATCATGAGATTTCATGATGATAGGATAGGGTTGTTGAGGGGCCAACAAGGTTTGGCTATCCCAGTCAGCATCATTATGGTATTGTGGTGGTCACCTGTTACATTAGTAGTAGCACTGTGCTACACAAGGAATACCAAGGTACACCTTATCTTGCAACATCACCCTCAATAACAAAGTTGGAGATACTCGCATATGTGGCAAGCCAAATACCATGGTAGGCCGCCACCACCTTTTCAGAATTGTAGGTTTGAACTCTAAGATTAATCACATACACCAACATCATTTTCTCTTTATGGTCTCTAATGACACCACCCCCACCCACCTTGATGGTACCTTCAAAATTTTCAAAATTTGAGTGCCCATGATGTGAAAAGTTGATTTGCACACTCAGAAGTGCACCTGAAAAATCTGCCCAAGTGACCTACTTTGGAGGGTCATAAACTAGAGCCACTTGATTTTCATGTCAAATAATTTTGTGGGCATACTATTGTGACATATGTGAACATACATTCCAATTTTCAACTTCCATGATGAGTTTTGACAGTGTTTTGAAAAGTGAAGCTAGAGGGTTCTGGCACTTTTTTGTTGTTTGCAAACTCTCTGTCCTACAAAGTAGCCTCCTGTTCGAGTTGATATTTTGCAATTGGATGATTTTCAAGACAAATTTATTGTTGATCTCCATTCTCCCTACATTAATTTACTCCCTATTCTGATTTAAAAGCCTCATGATAAGATTTGATATTTTTACTAGGCCAAAAGCAAATACAGTTTGTTCAGATTTTGCATCTGCATTTTCATAATGTTCCAAGGTGGTCAACTTTGACCCCTAATACCTTGTGATCAAGGATGACTCAAGGAAATACCTCTTGCACACATACTCTGTGTACCCAAATGACCTAGTGTGCCTAGTGGTAGATTCCCAGGAGATGGTTTGATATTTTTTCAAAGTGGCAACTTGGTGAGTTTTAAGTAGTTTTGAACAGGTACAGTTGCAAAAAGGTCTAAGTAGGCCACTTTGACATTAAATATATTTCACCCCATGATCTTTTTTTTTGAGCTATTTATTGCATTGCATTCTTGGTTCAAATGTCTACATGCTTGTAAGTTTTCATGGCTTGAAGAGGTCATTTGACTAGTTTCCCAGGGCAATCCCAAAGACTACTTGACCAGTTTTGATCACTATTCAAATATGCCATAAAGCAAGTTTTAATGGAAACCTAGTTCATATTTTCACTTTAGATGCATATGAAAGTAGCCTCAGATCAATTCAGGACATGCAAGTTGTTTCAAAATGATTTTTTTTTAGTTGGGCCCATAAGGAGACTTGACACATGTCACACTATTTGAGGAAAGAATTCAACCATTTGAATGTAATTGTGACTCACATATCCTAAATATTAATTTATATTTTTTTATTGTTGTGAGTGCAATACTCAAAATTCTTACCAAACATTGAATCTTGCAGATGAGAGGGGTTCTCTACATTTGGAGGTATAAGCTCTTTACTAATCTTTTCTTGCAAAGGAGATGGCATTCCTCCATCAACTAGAAGAGGATGGTGTTTCACTAAAAGTACAATGGGATCAAGTCATAGCACCATTTAATCTTGCTAGATAGATTGAACAACTCCATGATACTGAAAACACAAATCTTCTATAGAGAATGACATCTAGTTAAATTTTGATGATATTATGTGGAAGCATGGACATATAGCAAAATATTTGACAAGGTGCCTAAATGAAATGTTATCCCATGGAATGAAATTGGTGCTTGGATTGTGCATAAAATAGATTTGTTGAATTAATTTTAGAAACTTCCAAGCAAATGCATTTGGCAACTATAATGTAGAATTATACAAATTTGATAACACTCCCCTGTGTCTGGTCGAATGGCTCAAGGAACATCAGTTTCATGAGACACAATGCCTATAGAGGATGTAGAGAACTCTCATGACCTCACAGAGACTTCATTTCATGCGATAACTATAGGATACGCAAGTATAAGGTAGCATATAAAGTGGATTTGGAGTGAGTTTTATTCAAATTTTAGATAAATACAATTAGATGACATAAGGCTGAATTCTACAACCTTTATCACTATTTTACGTACCCATACAAGAGATGGAACTTTAGAGGGAGGTGATGCATCCTAAGAAGGCTCAAAGTCTGCAGGGTGAAATATGCACATAGAGACTTGGAAATGGGTGTTGCGCACAGGGAAATACAGTGGAAATAACACTACAAAAGAAACATTAAGAGTTGCTATACCAGCTGAGATGGAGGGACCCATAGGACGTGGTCACATGTCTTGAGTGGGCTCGATGGCTCTAAAAAGTGATGGCATAGAAAATAGGTAATGCTTGCTGCTGTATGAGGAACCGTCATTGTGCTAGCTTAAAGGGGTAATGCTGATGCATATAGCAATCTGTATCAGTCAGATCCAACATTTAAACCACTTGTGCATTCTCCTTTAGATGTTTTTCAGTCCTCTAAACATGTGATACTCATTCTCTAACAAATACTTGATCACTGGATAAGATCTCAACATCACCAAGGAATGCATCACATGATTCAAGTACAAGTGATGATGGGGAAATCTAGTTCGAATGGTCTCATAGAGAGTGCATTTGTTAGTGAGGAGTAGCTACGGCTCGGGCTGGGAGAAGTGGTTCGATCTTTTGAAATAAAAGTGGATAAAAACTCATCAAATGCTAGCATGTATTGGGCGGCATAGAGCAAAAAGTATTGACTGGCTCAAAACAGAGGAAGAATTTAAAGCTACTTAATATGAATCTGATGCTAATAATTCTTGTGATTGACATTTCAATGGGAAGTAAGAATGGTTTGCAACTTTGTGCAAGAGGGGGGATTCAAAGAGCGATGAAACACATCTTCATAAGACTTGAGTTGTATTGAAGGATGTCGGTTCAAAAATAGGGGAATGTTTGTGTTGAAAATGGTGCCACCATTGTGCTCACTGAGATGGGGCTGCTTTCATATTGCAAAGGACATTTTCACATAGGTAGAAGAAGCTACTACAGGAAATTGCACAAAATAAATTGCGCTTGCAATGAAAATGTATCAAACTTGGTTGAGGAAATTTTATTTGGGCATTGGAATCAAAGCCATCGCACTAGCTAAAGAGGAGGTCATCTTGATTTTTCAAAGGGAGAAATGCAGAGCAAGAATAGGTCTTTCCTGCTAGTCCATGAAGGTCGAGGGTAACATCAGATGAAAGACACGGGGAAGCGAGGAGGATGTTATTTTAAAGCTTTAATTTTTGTTTTCCCATGGCCTAAGCAAATAAATGCTACCATCATCTAGAGCAGCGGGTGTACGGGGATTGGTTTCTTCTACGAAATATTTTAAGCTTTAAAAATATTTCATCTTCTTGTTTTATGGTTTTCCCATGAGCCCGAGTGAGATTTTGATGCCATCATCTAATGTAGTGGGTGCACGGGTATTGGAGGAAAAGCAAATGGTGGGCCGAAGTAAAATATTTTAAAGTTTTTTAAACTTTTAAAATTTCCCTGAGGTGGTGATTAAGTGTTTTTCACTTAAAGGGGTAAATATTTTAATAAAATATTTTTTCAGGTAAAACAAAAGGTAAAAATATTTTATGTGGGGCATTAAATTTTAATGTGCAAAGTAAAAATAAGATGATGGATTTGGGTAAAAGGTTTGTTTGCTTGAGAAGAGTTTTTTCACAGAGAGCACTGCTTTCATGCAGCAGGGTGAAAAATGAAAGTGGAGGTGAAATATTTGGAAAACAAAGAATATTTTTCAACTGCATAATAAAGAGGAATCATGACTCTTCAGGGAATGGAATATTTTTCTGTTGCAAGTAGGGAAAATACATGAAGCGTGAATCATAGTACATATTAGGGCTTCTCTTCAGGTGGTGGGTAGTTATTCATTAATGAACCTGTGTGTGCCAAGTGTCTTCTTCTAATGTGCATTTAGCGTTTCTTTCTCCTTAAGTGCAATTTTGGGATTCATTGTAAGTGAGTTGTTTTGTAATTAGTCACAACGAACATTGTAATACAAAAAATTTCAGAGTTAAGTCTTAGTTTTTGAGTTTGTCAATATGGATGTAATTTTGATAGCAATACTAGCATAATGATATTGAATGGTGCAGATTGAGGCCATTTTCTTTCCTATGTACTTGCTTTATAAGCTATGAATAACATAATCAAGAGTTATTTTATTTGTCTCCTTTGAATTCTAGTGGGTGTTTAGTTTTGTTCATGCTTATTGATTCAAGGAATTGATGTAAATACTTGAGTGAGGCTACTGGTTTATGTTAAACTAAGTGCTAGGATTCTGATAACAAGTGATGGTTGAGATGTTATGTTGAAATACTGTAATACAATATCTTCAAAGCTTAATTCATGTTGTGTATTAAATTTTTATCAGGTTATACATGTATTTAAGTTGACTCTGTTCCAATGGATGAAGCACTAATCTAAGTGTGTATTTATGTTACATTTTGTTGGTTAATTCAACAGCTAATCACAATTTTAAAACCAATTTTAATTTTCAATCTCAGTTTGTTTGTGTGTGGAATTTAATGCTAAACATATCTCATGTTTGAATTAAACACTACCATGAAGGTCAGCCAAACCTTTAGGGTAATGGGTCTTTCAAACAATTGGAGGAGAAACATCTATTTACAATATATTTGATAGGTGTGTGTAGGATCATGATGAGCCAAAAAGTGGCAATATTATGGGTATTTGTAGAGTATGTGGCTGACAACTTTTTTTTACCCAAAATTGATGAAACGAAAAGGGTTTTTAGAGGAGATTCTCAGCTTTCCACCAATATAAATTATTCTTTAATTTGAATTTAATAAATAGTTATTATTCATTTTCTATTAGAATTACGACTAAAGTCCTAATCGATAGGCTGATTGAAAAAAATCTATAACTTTCAAATGGTATCACATTTTTTGAATCTAAAACATGCATCACATTCTATGTTTCACATACTATAGGATTAAAAAATAAAAAATAAATTTCATGAAGTTTTGACCTAATTAAGGTGGTCAGACATATGAATTTTTATATTTTTTAAAAGTTATAATAAAAAATTCATAATTAATTATTTACTTGGAAAAAAATTACAAAAAAATATGCATCACATCCGGACATGAGTACTCTACTTATATATAAAATATTATAAAAAAATAATATCATTTTATTATGGTTAGGATGGTCAGAAAAACACCTACTTATTTTTTTCGTGAAATTTAAGTACTACTGCATTGAAATTTCAAATTTTCACCAAGTAGATTTTATTTATTTTTAAATAAACCTAATAGTTTAGAAACTACATTCAATTTTCTACAAATTCTATTCTTACATATTTTTGAAATAATGTAGATAACTTATTCAAATTTTTACGTCAAGTTGTCTAACACTGATTTTTTTGAATTTTTTGCCACTTAAGGGCCTGTTTTTTCCATGATGATCATGCACATACCCTGATACTTTGGCACACAAGAGTATCTAGAAGCATACTATTGGGATTACCCTCCCTGATTTAATAGAGCTAGAAGTGTAGAAGATTTCAATCTTTGACTGAATCTTGTTCATTGGCCAAATCCATCTTTGAGTCTGAATATTAGAAAGTAGCTATTCTATAGGACTCATTGCATCTATTGATTTGGGAACCAATAGATTGGCAACTCTACCGGGGAAGAACTTTTAAATTTGGTTGCAGACTATCTTTTCAAAGAGTCATTAAAATATTGAAATATTATATGTAACCAGAGGTTGGAAATTGTGGAGTCTTATTTTCCCAACCAAGTCACCAATAAATTGGCGACTCCATTGGGGAATTAGTTGAAAGGAGTCATTTAGTTTGTTGATCTATAGTTTTGGGTCAGAATGATCCAAGGACCTGCATACTTGAAGGAGATTTCTACAAAGTTTCTGTTGTATTCTTGAAGTCAAGTGGTCTACTAGTGGAGAGAACTCAGAAATACCTAGATCTTGGAAGAAGCTTTATGTTGGTTCACTAACTCATTTGATTGCAAAATCTGACGAAATATGTATCGTCGGGTGCTTGTAAAATTTGATGTGCAATTTTCAATTTTTTTGAAGTTTATCCCCAACGTTTGTCAAAATTTTGACTAACCTGGGTTTTGTCAAAATTTTGACTAGCAGTTTCGTCGAAATTTCGACAACATGAAAAATAAGAAAAAAATCAAATTGTGGCCGACATAAAGAAAAGTTAGTTCGTTGATTTATTAAGACAGTTTTTTTCTCTAATTGAGACAGTTTGTGGAGAATTAAGGATGATTTTATTGGGAAAAATTAGAAAAAATTCAAGAAGATATCGACAGGTTGAGGGTAGTCATTGTCTTTTTGCAGAATTCAACTGTGAAGTCAGATTTGTAGTTCTAGTTTTGAAAATCATATTTTAAAGCAACATCTCATCAAATTTCATTTTTAGAGGTTTAGGGTTTTGAGAATTTCATGTCCAAATTTTGTTGTGTGGAATCACCATAAGATCACAACCAAGGAACAGATTCTTGTGACTGTAATTCTGTGATCCATAGCTCTATTGGTCATGTGGCACAGTTGTGCTATAACAAATACACAATGCATTCATGTGTGACCCAAGTTTAATGTGGCTATGTTGTGATAGAAATGGAGGCACTCATATAATTTAGTTAATTCAGGTTGTATAATGTAGGTGTCAATCATCATTGGGTGCATTCAGGTTGTCTCAAGTTTAACAAGTTATGATGTAATTATAGCATGATCCAAGAGTGATTACCTCTTGCTGCAATAAAGAGCCTATAACTCTAGGTGATATGTAGAGTGGTTGTGTTATATCAATTATGTAGTGCATTCAAGCACAACCCATGTTTAATGGGATATTTTAGAGAGTGATCAAGATTTTCTAAACCTTAGGAATGTTACTTAAAAGTGTATAGCTTAAACTACAAACCAATTTTGTTACATACTTGAATGCAATCTTGGGTTATCGCAGACTATAATAATCGAATCTACTAATAACCATTATGGAAAGTATTAAAGCAAGACCCATGCTATATAGGATACATTTCCCCTTTAAGGTTTACATACCTTAATGATCAAACACAAGCTTTCCACACACTCTAGGATACAATCCAAGATCATACCACAACTTTGTCAAGACAACTAATTTTCTGACCCAAGATTTAAGGTTGTTTTTTAATACCAATAGAAATATTGGTAAGAGAATAATTAGGGTACAAACCATAGGCCTCTATAGAAACATAAACAATAACTCTAGTGGATTAGTGAGGTTGCAATACCATAAATATTGAGACATTGTAGCTGATAATAAAATCTTGCAATCTAAAGATTGTAGCCAATAACAAGCACACTATGTAGCTTAGTGACATTTGTAAATGCAATCTACGGTAAGAAGAATGACAGTCACTTCAGATGTGACAGTCAAAAAGAGGTTGAGTAGTGACAAGATAATAAAGCTCAAACCTT
Organism: Sequoia sempervirens; assembly: GCA_007258455.2. Taxonomy (NCBI): domain Eukaryota; kingdom Viridiplantae; phylum Streptophyta; class Pinopsida; order Cupressales; family Cupressaceae; genus Sequoia; species Sequoia sempervirens. The sequence continues at coordinate 527,648,559 of VDFB02271358.1, read as the reverse complement.
GCATAGTAAAGTGGAGATTTTAACAGTCAATTTCCTTACCCCTTTGCTGACCTTAAAGGTTTTTGAAATGCTTTTGGTAGTGTTAGACAAGGAAAATGCAATCAGGGAATGACTGTCCAAATGAAGTAACAGTGGTAATCATAGGTTCAATGTTTCTTCTTAGCCATTAATGTATAATGGAGGTAGTGGATTGCATGTTTGAGCAGTGTTTTGAGACTCATCAAAGATGGGAGAATAGTGAATTATACCTTGTGGACTGTGAAGTAGTGTCAATAAGGTTGAAGGATCTTAAAATCTACAATACCATGAAATAATGAGTCCCTTGTAGTAAGTAGGCAGTCTATAGGGTATAGTTTGATTTTATAGAATGATGCTCATGAAAGGAATCTTCAAGTGATAGTGAATGAGTTGTTTGAGATTGCAGTTGAGGGTGCAATACCCAGTCTTAAAGGAAGTGAGCAAAGCAGTAAATCTGTAAGAAAATCAAATCATACACAACAAACAATTCAAAATGTTATCTTGCATAATGCCTTGAGTTTGAAGACAAAAATCTCATTGTATCTTGATGAAAGTGGTTACCTTAATGGTCAATCACTGGCAACCATGATTTTAAAACATGCTATTGTGTTTATGGAGGCAACATTTTAAGCAAGGCAATGAGTGGTGGTTTGGAACAATGGAAGGTATGAAGGACTTTCTTTATATGCATACTATGCAGTCTAGCTTAAGACAACGTTCTTAGAAGAGATTGAAGGTGGATTATGGAACTCAAGGGTTACCATGAAAAGGATTAAAGCAAAGACTGAGATCTATTTAAAAGCCACGGTCATGAAGATATTAAAGATGTCACATGCAAAACCCTAGTAGCTGGAGTAATGAATACATGGCCAAAGGGATAGTGTGCTTGGGAAGCAGATTTAGGAGATCTCCACATTATCTAATTACAGGGAAATACATCATTTATTTATTTTTTTAATTAAAAGAAATCATTCTAAACCCTATATAGGATACATTGATACTTCAAAAGCCTCTGAAGGAATTTGAGATTATGCAAATATATGTCAAGTAAATAGCTAGATTACAAATAGTAGCGGGAACAATGTAAGATTTGTTGAGTAGAGCAGGAATGAGATAAGCAGCAATGAATCTTATGCCTCCTTTCACACATATCTCCTCACCATTCTTTGTCATTCTTTACTGAAACACTTCTCCATTTTGGTGGTCTATGCTTGAAAATAATGTTTTGACGAAGGTTTTAGAGTATGTTTATTAAAATGAAAACTCCATTCTGGTGGGCTACGCTTGAAAATAACATTTTGACAAAAGTTTTTATGGTATGTTTATTAAAATTTTAGAGTATTTTGGTGGGCTATATTCTTGATTCCTTAAATGATTTATTCAAATGGATTGTGACTAAATAAATGAATAGCTATTTAGTCATTTTTATTTGTGTGACTAAATAATTTTCAATCAACGACCAAACTAGTAATTTATTTACTCATTTATAGCTAAGTTGCAAAAAATGAGCAAAATTTAGTCATTTTTAGTTGTTGTGACTACAAGTTTTAGTCACCTAGTCATTTATTTTCCAAATTCTACTAGTGTGTGCTTCCTTGTGCGATTAAGGCTCTCTCAATGTTGAGGGCCCTAGGGATAAGCTCATCATAAGAAGTGACACATTGCATCTTTAACTAATAGGATAAATTTCTATTGACATTTGCAATGATGATTCTGACTTGTTGCTCGTTAGGAATGGGCCACTTACTCTTACTAGCTTGCTACCTCCATCGTTGTAGGAATTTTGCGATCAAGTTCAATATTCTGATTTTAGGAGTCTAACGGTTGGAAATCATAGTAAAATTAGAATTTAATAAGTTTTGGAATTAGCATTTTAAAGTGTTTTTTGGGGTCATTAACTTTAGACTATCTTCTCTTTTGCAGGGGTGGTTGCATGCCAATTTTTTGGTGTAAAATATCGTATTATTAGATTTTGTTACCTATCTATGAATAAAATTATTGGAGTGTGAGTTTGATATTTTTGAAGATCTGAATAGTCAAGCTTGGTAAAGAAAAATCATGTCAGATAATATTTGTCTAGAAAAAATGAAGAGACACTTGATGGATTGTGGTTTGCAAGCGGACAAACATGGAGTTGTGAATATCGAAGATAAGTTAATGATCCTATGGAAGAAGATGATCATGCACCAGAAAACACAGTTGAAGATGATGGTACAAATACATTGATCCATGACACATTTATTGGTAGAGATGATCATGATGATCAAGATGACTTTGATGATGTTCATGATTTACTATACTTGAGAAGGCATACAAGCCCCTTTATGAAGGCTCCCAAACAACTCTTCTCTCTGTTGTATTGTTTTCTATTGAACTTGAAGGTTATGAATGGTTTATCAAACATAGCAATCTCACGGATGTTAAGGTATGTCATATATGTCATCTTTTTCATCTATTTTAATTGTTGTTAGTTCATCACTAGTAAATAAAGGATGAAATATGTACCATTAATATTCTTTATATTAACAAATTATTTTTTGTTGTAGATTGATTGGTGAATTTTTGTTACCACCATCAAATATTTTACCTCGCTCATACCGATATTTATCTGGCATTATGAAAGATATCAGAATGGAGTATCAAGCAATAGATGCATGTCCCAATGATCATATTATATATCATAAACAACATGAATTTAACAGAATGCCCGAAATGTCATATCAGTAGATATCGAATGATCAACTAACAAAAAATGTGTCTCACAAGCTTCTTTGTTATATTCCCATTATTCCATGTATGCAACAATTATTTAGGTGTGAAAACTTAGCGCAATTTATAGATTACCATGCACAAAATAGAAGTGGAGATGACATTCTTTGAATGCCTGTGGATAGTTATGCATTTAAGGACATAGAGGAAAAATGGGCACACTTTAAAGAAGAACCTTGTAATCTCAGGCTTTCATTGGGAGCAGACGGTGTCAATCCATTTGGAGAGCTAAGATCTATTTACTCGGTGTATATTTTGTTATGAACAATAACATTCCTCCATGGATGTCAATAAAGAGGGAGCACATAATGTTGTCAATGATTGTTCCAGGTATTTGTTTACATCAATTTTCTTTAATGTGGTAGCATCTCATTTGTCTTATTTTTTGCATAATGACTTATATTTTTTTCATTCAATAGTCATGTACATTAATTTATATATATTGCAGTAAAATGGTTATAATAATTATGTAATATTTATATTCATTCAACTAGGTAAGTACCAAGTTAAAGATATCAATGTATATATCGAGCCTCTTATCAATGAGTTACTAAAGTTATGGAATGGCATTACTATGTATGACATTTCTAGACCAATAGGACAAAGACAATTTCAATTCCATGTAATGCTTGTATGGACAATTCATGATGCCCCAGGGCTAACACATTTTTGTGGTATGTTATAACGTTCGACTACACTTTAACAATATTTAATTTTATGAAGTAGATATCATGCATGTTTTTAAAATAATCTATTAATTATATATAATTATAAAAATTGACATATTTAATCCAATTATATATGATCTTGCAGGTCTTCAAACAAAGGGAAAATTTGCATGTCCAATTTGTGGTCCAAAGATGAAATCTTGTCATTCAACAAGTTTAGGAAAGTAGGTGTTTGATGAGTATAGGCACTTCCTCCATAGAAATCATAAGTATCAAACTACTGAAAAAAACCTTTTCAATGGGAAAGAAGAGACTACATCAAAACCACAAAGAATGACACCTCGCCTATGGAAATTGGAATATAATAGAATTAATCGTCAAAGTTATACATCGGATCAAATTGTTTATCTAACATATATGATATGTTTTGAATTTATATTTTTATATTATGTTGTGTTTCTCATGCTGTAATTGACAATGATTGTCGTTAATTTTTTTAACTTATATGCTTCATGAAGGTCGTCAAGGCATTAATGGCCAGCTTCCACAGGGACTGAAAAGTTATCCCAGACAATTTAGTAGGTTGCCCTACTATGAGAAGCTACAAATTGTGCATTTGTTTGATACAGTGCATATTAGAAAGAATATAATAGAAACATTATGGAAAATATTAGATGGAAAGAATGACAAAGAAAAAATTGTCAAAATTTGTAGTGACATTCAAGAAGCCAATCATGCAATGAAAAATGTCATTCAATTAAATAGTGATGGAGACCAAATTAATATAATTGCCCTTTCTTGGTTATTAACAGAGCAGCAAAGTAATGCTATAAAAGAAGTCATGCGAAAAATTTGATTTCCCATAGGATTTGCTACGAACATAAACAATATAATAAAAAAGTGAGGTGAATTTGGGTCAGGGATGAAAATGCATGATTGGCATACCTTCATTAAGGTAATTATTCTGGTATATTATACACACTTGTATAATGCGTGTACTTTTTAGTGTATTATGTTTACTACGTTTGGAAAAATAATGAAAAGATTATTTTATAATTGTTGTAGTACGTTATACCTCTATCTCTCCAAGACAACTTTGACAACAATGTCAAGTAGTGAAATGAAAAAGTGCCTACCTTTGACATTTTTCAATGCACAAGAACACTACCTCATACACCAAGTTGAGGAGATTGAATTGTGTGGACCTGTACACACAAGGTCAATGTGGATGGTTGAGAGGCACTTGAAATTTTTGAAGGCTTTTGTTAGACAAAGAGCACATCCTGATGGTTCTATGGTGGAGGGATATATGGTATACTAGACCATGGTGTACATTAGTGAATATCTTCCTTAGTTTTTTGCAAAGATCCATGTAGATTGCATTTGGGATCCCAACTCCATTAACAAATTTGAAGGGGAGTACCTGATGGGGAAATGTAGATTGAGGAAAGTGTGAGGTAATTATAAGATGGTCATGGAGATTAATTGGAATACATTTTACATATGGTTTTTATGTATATTGTACTTATTTAATTTTTAATCTTCATTATAAATCAATTATAAATTAAGGTCGTATACTGTGGTATTTAACTAATTATATGTGGTTTGTGAAATTATATTTTTTTATACAATTGGTCGAGAGTGGGATGCACTACATTTGTACGTCGCAAACAATCTTGATTGGATGACGGTATGGATTGAACGATGTCAGTAATCTAGTCACGCATTAACATGGGAAGGTGTGGCTTCATTGGTTAAAGAAGCTCATCGTAATGGAGATTCCAATGTTACACAAAGGGAAATTGCTTTAGCTTATGACTTAAGAGATAAACAAGTACGTATAAATATATTAATCACCCATATTATTTAATTATTTTCAATTATATTTATGTATATATATGTTGAGATTTTTTTCTTTGCATACATTCATCCAAGAATAAATATGTTTATCAACTGACGATATTGCAATAATTTTTACATGTTTGACATATTACAGGTGAAACACCACAAGGCTATGTGGTGCAATGGTCATAAATTTTGAATCAAAATGTTGGATGACATGAAGAAAACTTGTGATTCTGGTATAACTGCAGTCTTTCAAGTGATTAATGTTTCATCTAGAAGCAACATACATCCAAAAGTCTCAGAAAATCGATACTATGGGATTTTGGATGATATACTTGAGTGTGACTTTACGTCCTTTAGATTAATTATGTTCGTCATCCTATGGTATAGGCTATGATTGAATGAAAATGATCTTGAGAGAACTATTATTGAACATGATAATGGATTTACCATGGTTAATACAAGGTCGATCGAGCAAGATGGAAATGAGCCCTAGGTTCTTTCAAGCCAATGTGAGTAGGTATTTTACTCAAAGGTTCCAGGTAAACTAGGTTGGTCATTTGTTGTTAGACATGATCTAAGAGGAAGGCCGGTAAAGTATAATGTGGTGGAAGAAGAAGATATTGAAGAACTATAAGATGATGTAGATGATGATCAGGATCAACAGTTAGTTAATGATGTCTCTGATGGAGATGTCGAAGAGGAGGAACTAGATCATGATGATGTAGGAGTTAATGTTCATGAAAATGATATCTGTGTGGGTGATGACATTATCGAAACTAATATCGATGATGATGATGATATGACCAATCCTTCCAATTTCAAATCTAAGTTGGATGATATAGACAAAGAGTTGGATGAAGAAGAAGATCAATGACATTGAAATGTATGAGTTATGGGATTATACTATCTATTTGATATTAATTTCTTGATAGAATTATATTTGAATTATGTGGTTAAATAATTAATTCATGATGTTTTTAATTTTTATGCCATTACATAATTAATTTAATGATGTACTTTTTAATGTTTGAAAGGTCAAAAAATTAAAACATTTCAATAGTGATGTTAACAACCTTGAAATTAGTGTGTTTTATGTTTCATGTGATCATAAAAGATTAAAAATTTAGTTGTAGAGGTGGTTGTTTAGTGGTTGGCGTATAAAGGCCTTTAAAAGGCATAAAGTGATCATTGTAATGGTTTTTGATGGTTGAGGATTTAAAATAGAAGCTCTTGACATTGGAAAATCTATGTTTTTTCTTTTCCCTGTTATGCAGCACTGTATGGTCACATGCAGCCATACTTTGATGTGAAATC
>VDFB02271358.1:527623417-527641842 GCA_007258455.2 Sequoia sempervirens | reverse complement strand
AAACTCCCTTCAACATTTGATGTGAACACACTTAGGGAACAACCCTTAGGAAATGTGGCTTCAATTCCTCAAACTTCCATCTCACAACTCTTGACACAAGGTGAGGCTCAACCCATCATTCAACCAACCCCATCACACACACCAAGTCAACCATTGACAACTAGTCTTGCAAAATGACTTGCAACCAACCTTGGTCACATTCCCACTTTAGAAGGTAACACACTTTTTGGTACACAAGACACCACCCTTCCAAAAAACATAAATTGGAAACCCACATTTAGTGCCCAACCACATTTTTCCATCACCATTCTCAAAAACCCTCTACATCCACATGTACCACTTACATTCCATAACCCCTCAATGGAATCAACATTTCGAGCTCAACCATCTTCATCCACTACCACAAGTACTACAAGTTCTCCTAACATTACACAAAGAAATTTGAGCCAAGTACCTCAAGTAGAACAAAAAGGTTAAGTAAACACCCTCACACAAGGTCAACCCTTAACAAGTGGTTCCAAAAACTCCATTGAAATATCAAAACAAGTGGTTCCACAAGCCACTCAAACAAACCCACCAACCGCATCAAACCCATTTGTCACGAATCCAAATTGAGGAAACCCATTTGTTACAAATCCTTTCAACCAAGGTAACACCTTGGCCCCAAATCAAACACAACAAGGAAACCCTCAACAAAAAATCAATCAAGGGAACCCTTCCAATCAATTAACCCAAGGTAAAAATGTGTCATTGATATCACAACACTAAATGGAACCATCATCTTTACCATTGGTCCCCCAAGTCATCCAAAATCAAATGGGATCCCAAATCTACATTCCTCCACCCCAATTGATAATTATACAAGGAATGATAGTGTAAAACAACCCCCAAAATATTAAACAACAACCATCTCACAATCAAATCAATCCACAACTCACTCTCACCATGGTTACTCAAAATATGCCTCATGTACCCCAAAATCAAAACACGTTTATGTTGCAAGCACAATAAGATCAATCTCAAGCTTTACAACAACAACAAGCCTATCAACAAGCATTGCAAGCACAACAAGCTCAAGCTCAAGCTTTGCAACAAAAACAAGCCCAAAAACAAGTGTTACAACAATAACAAGCCTATCAAAAAGAATTGCAACAACTACAAGTTTAGTGCAAGCCTTACAACAAAAAACAAGCCTTGATTGAGAACAAAAACAACAAAAACAAGCAAAACAAGCATTTCTCGCACACCAAAAACAAGCCCAACAATAAGTGTTGCTAGCACAATAATACACACAACAAAAATAAGTTCTTGCACAACAACAACAACAACAATAGGGCTTGTACTACAGTCCCTAACAATACGCCATCACATAACAAAATTTTTGAAACCCAACCTTGCAAGGAGCATACACACCTCCACCACTATCACCATCACCTACAAAATATAAAAATCATCCCTACACATTGTATAACACCCCTCTATATCAAAATCCCGCCTAAAACTCATCTACATCTTATAATATAACATGTATGCACCTCTACCAAATCCTCAAGATGATTTGGCATCGTAAATTAAGGTGCTCATGCAACAAATCCAAGACATTCAAATGGGGAAAACAAAGAAATTACATGCACAAAAAAACTTGTGTCCATACCCCTTACCCCTTCGATAGGAACATCGCGATGGTACCTTTCCCACCTGGTTTTGAAGTCCCAACATTTGACAAATATAGGGGTTGGGGAAATCTAATGGATCATATCAAAAAGTTTCACGTAATGTGTATGGAGGTTTCTTACAATGATTCCTACTTGATGCACCTTTTCCCATGTAGTTTGGAAGGCCCAACAATAGATTTGTTCTCATAGTTGCCTCCAAGAATTCAAACCTTCCAAGAGATAATCGATCAGTTCATAGATCATTTCTCCTATAACCTAGACATGCGTGTGAGATTGGAAGAGCTATACACCCTTAAAAAAAACAAGGGTGAATCCTTTGCAAACTTCCCACAATGGTGGAGGCAAAGAGCTATCAAGAGAAAATGGCCTATTCTTGAGGAGCAAAAGATAGGAATCATCATTGCCAATGTGGACACAAACCTATCTTTTCAATTAAAAATGTAATGTGCCACAACATATGAAGAGCTTATCCCTAGGTCCCTTAACATCGAGAGAGTCCTTATTGCACAAGGGAACACACAAGATTACAAAGATAACCGACCATCTAGTATTTCTTATGAAAAAACCCATGTATGGGATAAGAACAAGAACGTAACTAGTGATGGTGTCATTGATGCAAAGGTAGTACTTAGTGCTCCTAGACAAACAACCACCCAACCATGAACACGTAGCAAAAAAATGCACAACCGCCAAACAATCAACCAATAATCAATGTTGCAAACACTCAACATGGACCACAAAGAACAAACAATGCTCCTAAGTGGCAATTCACTCCCTTAGGAGAACCTATGGAAGATGTGTTGAAGAAGTTGATACAATCTAACCTTATCACACTCCTAGATTTCTCAAACTATTAAGGGGTACAAGTCAAAGCTCCAAGCTATAGAGAAGATCATTTTTGTGAATTTCATGGATACAAAGGTCATAATACACAAAATTGTTTTAGACTCAAGCATCTAATCTAAGATCTTATTGAACAAGGAGACATTGATTTTGATCAAAAATATGGGAATGATAATCTGAAAATTTACACAAACCTATGCTTGATCATACAAAACCAAAATATTTAGGAAGGGCATCAACCTCAAATAACATAAACCATACCCATGATACCATGGTGGGACACATTCATCTTATTTATTCATCACAACATGAGGAATTAGACACATATCAAGATACTATTTTAAAACAAATTCCAAACCAATCAACGGTGTCTAGCAATATTTCATATCGTAATGACATCAAACATGTATCAGATTGTGATATATCTCCCACATATGATGTCATGATTGGGCATATTGAAGAAGTTCCAAAGGAGCAAGAAATATCCCTTATTGCACCCATACCTACAAAGTGTTGTGAAGAGTCTTTTACCAATCACTAGTACAAAAAAAAAATAGATGACTAATAAAACTACTAAAAATTGGTCATGTTACCATTAGCTTGGTCACATGACCATTATTAGTTTATTTCCAGTCATTTATAATGCGACCAAATTCATGACTAAACCATTTTTAGTCATTTATTGGTTGTTTTGATTGATCAATTTCGTAGTATATCTAGTCATTAATCCAATCATTGATTGTTGTTAAATGGTCATTTATTTAGTCATGGTAGTCATTTATTTAGTCATGTTAATCATTTATTTATTCATGGTAGTCATTTATTTAGTCATGGTAGTCATTTTATTTAGTCATGGTAGTCATTTATTTAGTCATGGTAGTCATTTATTTAGTCATTGTAGTCATTTATTTAGTCATTTATAAACTGAAATAATCATAAAACTTCAACAAATCTACTCAAAGGATTGAAAATAATTCACTATATATTCAAACTGTATATAAAATATGTTACAAAGAACTCTATATATAGAGTTTTGAAGACAAAATCTTTCACAGTATGCTCACTATTGATTTATTATGCTTTTAAAACTGAAAAAAACTAAAACTAAAGCTAAAAAGCCATCGGTGTGAATGAATTTCTTCAGTGATGCCATTGTTGCACATGGGGTGGGCTATAAATGCATCTAGAAGGCACTAGTTTTGCATTTTCTCCTTGCTCCGTACCTATCCACAATCAAAATGACTTAGAGATTTCATCTAGAAATTCTGAGTTAGAGATTTCAAATGTGGTTCAAAATGACTTATCCCTTTCAAAGTGAAGAATTTCACAAGGATGATCTTTCCAAGGGACAAACTTAGCAAAACTTTTAAGGTGTTTTATTTCAAAATAAATAAAAATAAAATAAAATTCCCCCTTTATAAACTAATAATACCTAGAATAACATAAACTTAAAAACTAATAATAAACAATAAAATAACAAATAAATAAACTTCAATTCAAAAGAATAAATATATATTAAAAAGTAAAAACAAATTTCACCTCTTCCTCAAGATCAAGTTCCTCCTTAAATAACTATTCTTTTTGAAACAAGATACCAAGGAAGAACTATGTCAATTCTACTTCATTTTTATTGCAACAACCTTCTAAATATTTAGGAAATGTGTAACATTAAAATATCATATAGTATGTAATAGTTGTGTTAATATTTATATCTTAAATTTCACCTTGCTTGCAAGTGGATCCAGAATAAACCCCATCACCAGGACCCTTCGTTATGGGAAATGACTCGCTAGTAAGGGCAGATTGCAAATTGAAAATGACTTGCTAAACAATACTAAACACTTTAATGTTTACTCCCACAAACTATGGAATAATGCATTCAGTAAAACGAGAAAAAAAGGTATTTTCCCCAAACCTGGTCAATTTTTAATGTGTCTCCCTCAAAAAGATGAGCATCTATAGGAAAAATGTCTCCAAGTTTAATGCTAATTATGTTGACAAGAACAAGTATGCTTGCATCCTCTTCACACCACTGACTATGTCTTCTCCATTCACGCGCCTACAAAAAAATAACCAAGCTCTAATTTTGAAAAACAAAAATCCTAAGGTAATTAATATATTCATACATAAAATAACATTCATCATGTATCTACATGCTACTTTCCCTCCGCTATTGGTTTCGGCTCCTCCAAAATATTCATTGCTAGTATTCACCTTTCACTTCTCTGTTTTGGCGTTTGCATGATAGGGAGGGTTGGATGGAAACACTCACTGCTCCATGCCTTGGATCTTGTTTAGGAAGACCCTATGGTGTCACACTCCACAACCTTAACCTATAGGACCTACTATTTGTGTAGACTCCCCTGGTTCACCTTGCCAACCTAACCATCAAGTCATATCCTTTCAACCAAACCAACCTTGGGGCAACACTTCAACACTTCCTTAGCCCTTAATCTACCCTAAAGGCTAATCCACTAGCAACACACAAATTGATCTTGCAGGGGTGTATAGATGTATTCATTGACTTTAAATTATCCTTCTAGGGTTCTTAAAGGTCCACTAAAATCCTTCTTTCCATTGATTTCATCAAACCCTCATTTAGGGTTGAAAAGGGCTACTAGCCTTGAGCCCCAATTAGGCCTTCTTTTCCTAGAAAACTGGTCTTTGTTCAAAAACTTCCCAAAATACATCCATTCTTTCTTTGGGATTCTTTGATCAAATGCACACCTCTCAAGGATTTTTAAGGTCTTAAGCCTTAACAGTCCGTTCAAAGCTTGAATCTGAAAAAGGGTATTTTCTAGGGTTTTTAAGCCACTATTTGGCTGATTGCAAACTATCAACTTGTTCTCACATCAATTGAACTGATGGAGCCTTACCCTTCAGGACACAACTAGGTAAGAAACTTACCTAACACTTCCAAAAGGAAATTCTTAAAGAACTTGAACCCCTGCAAAGTTCTATGCTCTGCACTTCTTTCCTTCCTAATCGGGCACCATTCTGGCTCGCCTAGGGAAATATCTTTCCAACAACTCCTATTTGTTCCCTAACCCTAAGACCTACCATATGTACACACAAGGAGTATAGGAACTATTCCCAAATGGCCGTACAATTTGTACGGTGGGAAAGTGGTCTAGCACTCCATTCTCTTCAACCTGTCTAGTTCAGACCAGCAATAGGATGCCAACAAGTTATTTACAAAAAATGAATGAAAATGAATGAAGAAAGCACAAAACTAACACATAATGCTTGTATACTAACAAAACTACATCCTACATTCAAACAGTAACAAATTTAACCCATTAGAGCTCTTCTTGAAGCAAAAATCAGAAAAATGACCCACAAAAATTGTCTTTCCTTCAATTTCACAAAGTCACACTACAATGTCGATGCTTCCAACCTAACATTCAGGTCGTGGCATGTCTTAAATAGATTTTAAAAATAGTTAGACTCCTTAGGTCGGTCATGTAAGACATCAAATGGAAAAGTTGTAAAGCGCACTGTGTTTTTCACTTTTTCCAAATGTTAGCAACCTAAGCAAGTTTTGTTCCTAAACTTATCCATCCTCTTCACTTCTTATTCTACTAATCACAATAGATCAGGACTTATTCATAAACCTCAAATGCTAACTAGATGGTCAACATGACCTTCAAAATAACATAACCAAACAAAATTCAATCTAGACTGCTCCATTGCCTAGTGTTTCCTAGGTGCTCCTACACCATTCTCCCCTTCTCTACACAAAAACTAAGGAATGTGAGGAGAAACCAGTCATTCATCAATGCCCTACTTCTTGAACTCAACTTCATCTACCCAAGTAGCCTGAGATTCATGTTTGTTCTTCCATTTGATAAGATGCTCCATATACACCTTATGCCTTGTAGATTTCTTCACTCTTGACTCCAAGATTCTCTTCGCTTGTAGCTTGTCTGGAGTAGGTAAGGATATGTTGCTTACATCCTTGAAGATCTCCCTACTATTCTGATCTAAGTCACTGATTGATCCCTTATAACTGATCAAATCAGCTACATTGAATACTGGTGAAATTCCTATATTTGTAGGTAACTCCACCTTGTATGCATTTTTCCCATACTTGGCTAACACCTTGCATGGTCCTACTCTTTTCATTTGTAATTTGGTTGATGTTCCCTTTTAAGCCCGACTTGATGGGTGGACCATGACATGATACCTACTACAAATTGCATCCTTCCTTGACAAATCTACCTTCTCCTTCCAACTTTTCTTGTGGCCTCGGTGGTATCTTCTTCTGCTCTAAATCTCTTTCATGGTTTGGTGATCTCATGTCACTTCTATGTTCCATAGCTCAGAATGTCCCCGAGCTCACATATGCCTCTTAGGTGCATCCCATACAACTAAAGGACTCTTCCTGTGTCAGTTCACACTATGGTGCCAAAGCATACTCGGTTGTGAGATAACCATATCCATATGTCCATACTCCTTAGTTAGAGCTTGGCAGTTACCTAACACCATTAACCACCTCCTATTTGACCTTCGGTGCGAGGATGATAGTTGATCAAATGACGGGTTGGTACTGATCTACTCCATAGAATCTTGAAGTGACTCATGAACTTCACATCCTATGCGAAACAATGCTCAAAAGGAAATCCAGAAGGTAAAAGCTTGGATGTATTCCATCCACTTCAAGTGTCTATTGCTCAACTTCTCTTGGGTATTCATATAGCTAAGTGCCTGATTTTTCGGTAAAGACTACAAATTCCTTGGGTAGAAGGTAATGCCTCCAATTCCTAAGTGACTGAACCAAAGCATAAAGTTCTAAGTCATAAGTTGAATACCTCTTCTTTGCTTCATTGAGCTTCTCACTAAAGAAGGCTATAGGCCTACCCTCTTGACTTAGCACTCCTCCTACTTCCACTCCACTTGCATCACATTCAACAGTGAACAATTTGTCAAAACTAGGTAATAAGAGAATAGGTAGAGTTGCCACCTTTTGTTTTAGTTTCTCAAACCCTTTCTCAGCTTCTTGAGTCCACACAAACTTAGTTTTTAAACCACCTTTTATTGTATCTAGGACTAGTGCATAGATGCCACTAAAGTTCCTTATGAATTTTCTATAAAATTTAGCCAACCCATGAAAACTTCTTACCTCTATCCCTGTGGTTGGTGTAGGCTAGTTTAGGATAGCTTCCACCTTGCTTAGATCCAGTTTCAATGTTCCTTTGGACACTACATAACCCAAATATACAAGCTCTTGCTTAAAGAACTCACACTTCTCTAGATTGATTGCCAACTTCTCCTCTTGCAACCTTCTAAGAACCAACTCCACATGTTTTAAATGCTCTTCTACTGTCTTGCTGAATATGAGGATGTCATCAAGGTATACCACCACAAATACCCCTGTGAATTCTTTGAGCACTTCATTCATGAGCCTCATGAATGTGCTAGGGGCATTAGAGAGGACAAATGGCATAACTCTCCACTCATACAACCCATCATTTGTCTTAAAAGCTGTCTTCCACTCATCTCCATCGTTGATTCTAATTTGATGGTATCCGCTCTTGAGATCCAACTTGGTAAAGTACTGAGCTCTTCCAAGACAATCCATCAAGTCCTCAATTCTAGGAATATGGAACCTATACCTGATTGTGATTCTATTTATTGCTCTTGAATCGGTGCATAATCTCCACTTACCACTTTTCTTGGTTGCTAAGACCACTGGTACTGCACATGGGCTAATGCTCTTCCTAATCAAGCCTTGATCCAATAACTCCTGCACTTGTCTAGCTACCTCTAGGTTCTGATCTGGGGTAAGCTTGTAGGCTGCTTTGTTTGGAAATGAAGCCCCTAGTATGAAGTCAATCTGGTGACTAATGGCTCTCTTTGGAGGTAAAGTTGTTGGTGTTCCATCACTCACTATGTCCTTATACTTCTCAAGAAACTTTTGGATTGCTTCGGGTATGACTATTTTCTCAGTCTTGTCCTCCCCCTTGGTTTGTACCATGACCACATATCCTTCACCTCCTTGATGTAGGTTGTTGATGAACTCTTTGCCACTACTTAATAAGACACTAGGGGTCTTTGACTATCCTTCTTCTTCATCTGATAGTGACTGCAACTTGAATGTCTTTCCATCCTTCTTGAATGAGATAGTATTTTCCTTTCCATCATAGATGACACTTCTATCATACTGCCATGGTCTACCCAATAGAAGATGGCATGCATCCATGGGTAATACATCACAAATTAAGTTGTCCTTGTACCCTCCAATGGAGAACTCCACCGTTGTCTGCTCATTGACATGAACACTTTGCCCTTTGTTCAACCATGTCACCTTGTAGGGATTAGTGTGGGGTATCTTTTCCAACTTCAATTTCACCACTGCCTCCTTTGAGATTATGTTGTCTATAGACCCTGAGTCCACTATAACCTTACACACCTTTCCAAGTATTTTTCACCTTACTCTAAATAAGGCTCTTCTCTGTTTTGGCTCTTCCTTGACCGGTTGTCTGATCAAAACTCTACTAAACATCAGATTCTCCCCCACTTCTAATTTAATGTGGCTAACCTCTGGTGATTTGACACTCATGTTATCCTCTTGTGCATATGCCACTCTCTTCTCAGTATTTGATGAAGATGCTTTCTCCGGGCACCTATAGGCTGGATGACCCACTTGACCACAATTATAACATTTCATATTGGAAAAGTATGAACTACTTCTGCCTACTCCTCTTCCTCTATTTGCACCTCCTTGAGGTCCTCTACCTCTATTACATCCTCCTCTAGAAGTTTTTTCACCCCCATGCTCTGTGAGTTTAGACTCTCCTTGGTTTCTTTGTTCAGTCCCTCTACCTTGGTATCCACCTCTATGTCCTCTTTGATCTCTACCTTTGCCCCTACTCTTAGAAGTCTATTCTTGTTTCCTCCTACTTCTTTCCTCAATCTTTATAGCTAATTGGTAACATTGGTGTACTGTCTTGGGACTTAGAAGAGTCATTTCCTCTTGAATGTTCCACTTCAAGCCGTTAAGATATCTAGCCACCTTGAGACTTTCATTCTCTGTCACATTAGACATCATGCAATTTTTTTGGAACTCCTCAGTATAGGTGTTCACATCTTGGTCTCTTTGCCTCAAGCTCTATCTTTTCTTGTGCAACTGAATCTCATAATCATCTGGCATGTATGATTCCCTCACTTTGGCAACCATTCCTTTCCCAGTTGAGATAGGCTGCTTGCCTTCCTTTTCCCTCTCTATTTGAATGAACTTCCACCATGTCAAGGTAGAACCTCTAAGTCTTGACTTGGCCACCTTTATCTCCTGTGCTTCGGTGACTCCATCATATTCAAAGTGATTTTCCATTCCCTCTATCCAATCCATGACTAAATCAACTTCCATTTTTCCACTAAATAGTGGTATTCCTTCAAGTCCTTTTCCACTCAAAGCCTTTAATGCCTTCAAGAAAGGCTCTTCTTCCAAAACAGGGTCAGGTTCAGGGATCTTGTCTTCCTCTGCAACCTCTTCTTTCTTTGGTACCCTTCCTTCCAACTGCACATTATTCAATGCTTTCTCAAGTTGGTCTATTATTTCTTTTAACAACTTATTGTCTTCCTCTTGTTCTTCGACCATCTTGGCCAATTCAGTATTTGTCACCATGATGGTAGAACCACTAGATTCAAGGTTTGACATACAAAATTCTTCCCAAATATTTAACTTGCTCTGATACCAATCTGATAGGGAGGGTTGGATGGAAATACTCATTGCTCCATACCTTGGATCTTTTTTAGGAAGACCCTATGGTGTCACACTCCACCACCTTAACCTATAGGACCTACTACTTGTGTAGACTCCCCTAGTTCACCTTTCCAACCCAACCATCAAGTCATATCCTACCAACCAAACCAACCTTGGGGCAACGCTTCAACACTTCCTTAGCCTTTAATCTACCCTAAAGGCTAATCCATTAGCAACACACAAATTGATCTTGCAGGGGTGTAGAGATGTATTCATTGACTTTAAATTATCCTTCTAGGGTTCTTAAAGGTCCACTAAACTCCTTCTTTCCATCACTTTCATCAAACCCTCATTTAGGGTTGAAAAGGGCTACTAGCCTTGAGCCCCAATTAAGCCTTCTTTTCCTAGAAAACTGGTCTTTGTTCAAAAACTTCCCAAAAGAAATCCATTCTTTCTTTGGGATTATTGGATCAAATGCACACCTCTCAAGGATTTTTGAGGTCTTAAGCCTTAACAGTTCGTTCAAAGCTTGAATATGAAAATGGGTATTTTCTAGGGTTTTTAAGCCACTGTCTGGCTGATTGCAAACTATCAACTTGTTCTAACATCAATTTAACTATTGGAGCCTTCCCCTTCATGCTACAACTAGGTAAGACACTTACCTAACACTTCCAAAAGGAAATTCTTAAAGAACTTGAACCCCTGCAAAGTTCTATGCTCTGCACTTCTTGCCTTCCTAATCGGGCACCATTCTGGCTCACCTAGGGAAATATCTTTCCAACAGCTCCTATACATTCCCTAACCCTAAGACCTACCATATGTACATACATGGAGCCTAGGCACTATTCCCAAAGTGTTGTACAATTTGTACAGTGGGAAAGTGGTCTATCAATCAATTCTCTTCAACCTGTCTGGTTTAGACCAGCAACAGGGTGCCAACAAGTTATTTACAAACAATGAATGGAAATGAATGAAGAAAGCACAAAACTAACACACAGTGCTTGTATACTAACAAAACTACATCCTACATTCAAACAGTAATAGATTGAACCCATTAGAGCTCTTCTTGAAGCAAAAATTAGAAAAATGACCAACAAAAATTTTCTTTCCTTCAATTTCACAAAGTCACACTACAATGCCGATGCTTCCAACCTAACATTCAGGTCATGGAATGTCTTAAATAGATTTTCAAAATAGTTAGACTCCTTAGGTTGGTCATGTAAGACATCAAATGGAAAAGTTGTAAAATGCACTATGTTTTTCACTTTGCCAAATGTTAGCAACCTAAGCAAGTTTTGTTCCTAAACTTATCCATCCTCTTCACTTCTTATTCTACTGATCACAATAGATCAGGACTTATTCATAAACCTCAAATGCTAACTAGATGGTCAACATGACCTTCAAAATAACATAACAAAAAAAAAATTCAATCTAGACTACTCCATTGCCTAGTGTTTCCTAGGTGCTCCTGCACCACCTTCCTTATGAAATTGGGAAATTCTCATCTCCTAAGGCCACAACCCTAACTCCTGTCCAAAATACAACACTATGTGCATCAACAATGAATAATGCCTAAGATGTAAGATAGAGGCTCCACTTTTCACTGGCATCAACCTAGAATCGAGCCCCTTAAAAATGTATGAGGAATAATCAAAAGGTCTAGAGTTATGATACTAAATATTTGCTGAAATTATCATAGGCATGATTGACATATATTCTAGGACTTCCATTCCCAATACTTGGCCTACCGAGAAATAAGTATACTTCATATAGGGTTCAAAAATATAAACATGGAAGGGGGGTCCATCACTATCCTCTAGTGGAGCTGGTTTTCTGCCCTGTCTAATTTTGTGTAGTGGCAACCTCCAACCTTTATAAATTGTGTCCATCCTCCCGAATTCCCTATCTAATTCTTCACATATGATTTTTCTCATTGCAAACCCCTTCCAATTTGAAATCCTCACCTATTGCATCTTCTGTTATATGTATCAATGGTTTCCCGGATGGGTCACAGATGGCTTTGAGTTTTGAATTATAATGAGTGGCCAAAAATCTCACCAATTCGACATTGAAAAATACATTAGGGCAGACCAACTTTCCTAGATTAAGCTTCCATGGATTACATATTGGTTCAAAATGATTTCTCTTATAGTAATGAAAACTAAAAATTTCATAGCCTCTTATTGGTGTCCAAATATCTCCTATGAGCTTACATTTTTCATCTAGTTTATCCACTTCTGCCCTAAGTTGTGCAGATCACCTGGCTTTATGTCCAGAGCCAGGTAATTGGTCGATAAGATCTTGGCTTAGCTTCCACTCAGTGCCCTCTAGCTCAATTTCGGTTTTCTATTTTTTCCCTTTAGAATGACTACTTTCCCCATGTTTTCTCCCCTTCAGTTTTCCTAAACTAGTTGCTTCAATTCTTCAAAATTTGTAGAAGTCAAAACTATAGAAGTCAAGGCACAAAGAGCTTACTGTATTTTGTTTGAAACTTTTGAGTAAAAAAATACCCTAGTTCTTTGTTCATCCTTCTGCTTTCTTCGCTATCAATTCCAAAATAGTGTTTTCAATTGGATTTTCCTTAATTCATGAAGTTACTTATGCTTCATGGTGCCATTAATGTTTTAGATGAAACATGAGTGTAGTAGGTCTTTTTCCTAAACTCTCACTGTCACATCATGTAATATTGTTGGTGAGACATTTTCAAATCTTGGGCGATCCTTCTATTAGGGATTCTACCAATTTTCATTAAAACATTCGCTAAGACACCTTGTAGTTTCCCTGACACTTCGAGTCTCCCCAATAGTTATTTTGATTCACTTGTATCTTTGCTATCGATAGATCATATATCGCTAAGATGTCTCGTAGTTTCACCGGTGTTATGAGTCTCCCCAAGAGTTATCCCTTCAATCTCAAGTATATTGCTATAACTCCCACCAATGTAAACATGTCATTGTGACTTTGTAAGTCAGACAGATGTTCCTCCACTTACTTCGTATCTCTTCAAGACATAATTATTTTCTTGCTAATGGAACAACACTCAGTATAACTCTCATATCTCTCTCTGATGAAACTAGTTTCGTCGATGATCAAAACGTATTGCTAAGGCTTTACAAATACAATCCTGTCAATGTGACATAGGGGGTCGATAGGACTCCATGAACTCATATTGACAAAATCCTCCTTCACTTTATCGGAAAGACCAGATGGATGCTACAGGACTTCACTCTGATGGCCAAGTCTGGCTGATATAGTTTTTTGTGCTTCGGTCTGTAAGACCAATATGTGCTCCATATGACTCACCTTGATGACTGTTGTCTTGCTAATAGGATCCTTTTTTCTTTGAGACTGTGAACTGCATCATGATGATATGAATCCTCAGATAAAATTTTATCGGTAAGATATTCATGACCTCTTGCCGATGCACTGAAAAATATGTGTTAGTATAAAATAACTTATGGGTTGGGAAGACCTATATCATCTCATACCGATATGACTTTATATATTCAAATGCTTTGGGTCAGGTGAATTTTATGGGACCAAATGGTAAATACTAACTAGAACTGATGCAGGAGCATCTAGTGGTGTGAGGGCAATCTTGCATCACCCAAAAATAGTTAAATTTCAAGTTTCTCAGTTTTTAGATGTTTTTACATTTTTGGATACCCTTTTCGACTTAATGAAATTCCCAATTTATGGCTTTCATTTTCTATTCCTGGGTTGAAAGATATTGCAGTTTTAGTTTCCTAGATTTGCACCTGAAAATCTTTCAAGTTAGATTTGAGGCACTTAGAGTTCCCGGATCAGCCCTGAAACTTGTTGAAATAGGCATTGCAAATTCCAAGCACGTTCTTGACTTCGAGACCTTTCCAATAGTTCAAACAGTTTGCGAATCAGAGTCTCGGATCAAAAGTTATGGCCCCGGCAAGTTGGAGCACTTTCTAGAAGATACAATTGCAAATGTTCTTTTAAAATTTGAACTTCAAGTTGTAATTTTTCAGTGCCAAACTGCCTAAACTCAAATTTAAATGTTGTTTTGACTCCAAACTAAAGAGGAGCTCTATTTATGGGTTGGTTTCTAATTTTTGGGTAGCTTTTTGGGGACAAGTTTGCATATTGCGAAAGGGTTATTCTGTAGCTTTTTGTAATTTGTATATGTTGTAGAACTTAGGGATTGAGATCCTTTGCATGTAAGAAGCTCCATTTTCTGAATAATACAATTATTCTCTTATTTTTGGGTTATTTTATGTCTCGCCGTTCCCCATCGGTGAACATGGGAAACAAAGAAAAATACATCAATTTTATATTCATGATATGGGCCTCTTTGGAAAACTTTCATGAGTACATACAACTATAAAATTTTCAAATTTTATAGTTAATAGGAGGGTTAAGGGTAGAGGGTAGATGGTTTAAGGGTTTAGGGTTAAGGGTGGAGGGGAGAGAGATAGAGGGAGTGAGGAGTGAGTGAGAGAAACACCTAAGAGAGGGATAAGGGGTAGGAGGGAGAGACTTGAGATTGAGTGAGTGAGTGAATGAGAGAGAGACCTTAGAGAGCAAGCGGGTGATAGGAGGGAGACACTGGAGAGAGAGAGAGAGACAGCCGAAGGAGGGGTTAAGGGCACATGGTAGAGGGCTGCATGGCCTAGGGCTCTAGCTCAGGGCTTGCCCAGGCTAAGGAGAGAGATAGAGAGAGTGAGTGAGCAAGAGAGAGAGACCCAAGAGAGGAGAGGGGCAGGACGGAGAGACTCGAGAGAGAGAGAGAGGAGGAGGAAGAGAGATAGAGAGTGGGGGGCTAAGGGTAGAGGGTATAAGGGTTTAATGGTTTTAAGGTTTAAGGGTTATACGCATGGGGTTTAGGGTTTCAAGTTAAGGGTAAAGGAAGAGATAGACGGCGAGGAGTGAGAGAGAGACCAAGATAGGTAAGGGGTAGAGGGAGAGACTTGAGATAGAGGTCTGAGTGAGTGTGAGAGAGGAGACCTAAGAGAGGGAGGGAAATAGGGAGGGAGAGACTTGATAGAGAGAGAGGGAGGTAGGGAGAGGATATAGAGGATATAGGGTTAAGGGTAGAGGGTAGAGGGTTTAAGGGCTTAGGGTTAAGGGTTAAGGGTTATGGTTGGTGGGTAGAGGGGAGAGATAGAGGGATCTAATGAGCCAGGAGAGGGAGGAGTGGGAGAGAGATAGAGAGTAGGAGGGTTAAGGGGTAGAGGGTTAAGGGTAGAGAGGAGGGAGATAATGAAAGAGAGAGAGAGAGAGAGAGAGAGTGGGGGATATGAGGGTGAGACTGGGAGAGAGAGGAAAAGAGGGATGGAGGGAGAGATAAGGGCAGAGGCTTAAAACCGTAGCAGGGTAGAGGGTTTAAGGGTTTAGGAGTTTAGAGTTTAAGGGTTAAGGGTTTAGGGTTTAGGTTAGAGGGGAGAGAGAGACCTAAGAGAGGGAGAGGGGGTAGGAGGGAGAGACTTGAGAGAGAGAGAGAGGGTAGAGGGTTTAATGGTTTGGGGTTTAAGGGTTAAGGGTTAATGGTTTAGGGTTTAGGGTTATGGGTAGTGATTGAACTTCAAAGTTTTGTTCTCTATGTTCTATTTTATCGTGCCTTGTGTCTCTGGTCATCTATGGTTTTTGGGAAAAGCCGAAGGTTGGGGTTTTACCTTCATCTTCATGTGAAACCCTAGTATTCATCTTACACCTTGGATGGGATCTATTTGGCTGTTACTTTTTGGGAAGGTTTTAAAATGACTTAAGCCCCATCGCTTTGTCTAGGCTGGGCCCCCTTTTGTTTTATCGTTTTGTTTCCTTCGCCTAACTTTATTTTTCCTAAGTCTTTTGTTGGTCTTGTGTTTCCTTGTTAAAACAACTTATGTCATTATTTGTCATCGGCCTAGTGATGTCCCCTTATTCCTTTAGGGGAGAGGGCCCAGTAGTCATGCAGGCTAACTTTCTCAGCATGTAGCAATTGACTGGAATATCATAGAACCTTCCTTTTTTTTAAATGTAGACTGGTCTCTTATTTATCTATAACTAAGGTTTGGAGGCACAACTCATCATGCAACTCACCACATCAGCAGATCTTTTGAGAAGTGTCTAAAATTTGACTTTTTAAAGGTTTGACCAAAACTTAATCATGGAACCCCCAATAGTTGAACAAAAAAATATCATTTGTTGCTTGTAGAATATCATATTTTTATTTAAATTGAAATTAATATACAACCTAAGTGGACCAAATGCTTATTGATAACCATAAATCTTTGATATCTCTACCTTTTATATTCAACACATATGGACTAATAGTTGAACACAAAAAATCTATTTGTTGTTATAAAAACAACACATAATTATTTAAAATACAACTTATATTGAACAAAAATGGACCAATAGTTGTACACTAAAACTTTTTGAAAATCCTTCACATTTAATGGGAAAATACATGTTATTTATTGTACTCACCTTTTATATTTGTGATAGGAAAAACTATTAATATAAAATTACCCAATGCTTGTACATTGCTAGCCCAATTGTTGTACACATAAGAACAATATTTTTTCACTATGATAATAATACTTGTTTAAATGAGTGTCTTATTTTATTAAATGAGCATTTTATTTTTTAAATGATATACTTATAGTGGAGAGTTATGATATTTTATTTGAAACAAAAAAATCTTATTTCACTTCTTGATGAATATATTTATGTTTTTTTCAGATAACATTTAGAGGTTCTCATGTGTTCAAGTATGGGCCCATTTTTTATCAACTTTTGGTTTTTTCTTTATTTACATTTGGACTATTTATTTACAATATATAGTATAAATATGTGGTAAGATTGGGTATTATCATCATGATTGAGTGTGTGACTATTGGACCCCGCCTGAGTACTGGGCCCTCTCCCCTAATAAAATTTTTATTTTGTAGAGGGACAAGTTCGCATGGCCGTAGATGGATCGTCGTGTGATCTCAGCCGTTCCCCACCATCCCATGATGACCCCACCACACTATCCAGTGAAGCTGAAGGAATGTTAAATAATTTGATGCGTCTTTAATACATTATGCCACGGGTTACTAAAGTAGTTATAAGATGCACGTGTTTTAAATCAACGAAGATGTTATAATATCGGTAGAAAGGTGCTCGATGGTTAATAACAAGGCTGGAGACTGTGTTGAATGAATAATATTGCTGATGGTTGAGATCCATAGTTTCCCACCATCGCGTGATCACAACTTGCGAGGCCTTTATTGATTGTGATATCACAAGCATGTGCCACATGATCTCGTTGGCAATGAGTAGTATGGCGGGCCCCTTATTGCCCCGATGGAGACTATGTCAGTTTTCTTTGAAGGCAGTCATCTGATGATCTAACCAAGGTGAAGGATCAATGGCTAATATTTGAATCTGCATCAAATTCGATTAGATTCATTTGTGTAGCATGTGAGTAAGCTTTAATGGTGAACATGACATCTAGTGCCATGGTTTGATCAAAATAAAGTAACTATTCTTTTTCTTTTGGTATCACAAAGCATGCAAAACAACTTAAATGGGGATTGTAGGTCGATATATTCTGTATGAGGATTTGATAAGTAGTATTGGGTTAGGATACATGTTGAGGAGATTGTAAAGAAATGTTCTCAAGGATCTTATATGTTATGTGTTAAATTTATCATAAACCCTTAAATGCTTATGAATTTGACTCCCCCAACTCATATATATGGCAATGATTTGAGTTGTACTAATTCTTATAGTTTAGTATTTGTTTGTCTTTACCTAGAGCTTGCTACAAATTGCAAATCAATGACTATCTTATACTATGAAAATGTGTTCTAGTTATCTCATACTCCAAATAGTTGATATGATTGATCAACAACTAATTCTATTCGGTATTATCCTATTATGTTGAGCTATTTAAATGAAATTATCTATTGTTGTTAATGTCATTTAGGATAATGGTACAAAGGTTGTAAATGCATTAAGGGATCAACCTCCTGGGTCTTTTACAGAGCCCAAAGTGTAGGAGGTCTTTAAAATCCTTGTCAGTTGGTCTAGGTCCTTCAAGCTACCCTTGATTGGAATTGGAAATTCCATAGGTAAATTAGAAGACCAACTTGGTTATAGTAAAAACAACCAATAGGTAGAGGGGAGAGAGATAGAGGGATTAAATGAGAGAGAGGGGGGAGTGGGAGAGAGATAGAGGGTAGAGGGTTAAGGGTAGAGGG
>VDFB02271358.1:527546657-527623317 GCA_007258455.2 Sequoia sempervirens | reverse complement strand
TTTTGGCAAGTTCAAAACGCTACTTTTTTCATGTTGCCACTTTTTCGCCCATCATGATCCTGCACATACCTAGGTCTAAATCAAGTAGTTGTTATTGCTAAGGTTGATCACTCCTTTCTTCAAAGGCCATACTCTTATGATTGGGTCAAGTGTTCTTTTCTTTAGAAAATTCCTATTGCCTTTTTGATAGGTTAATTATGATTTGATTAGATGGGTTATGAAGCACTTATTTCAAACAAATATCTTTATGAAAGAAGTATATTGGCATGAAATTAAATATGATTTGTATTCCAATGTAAAAACTACAAAGAATGGAAATAATTCTTTCAACTCAAACTATTATGTAGTAGTCAATTAAAATGAAAAAGCTTACTCTATATTAGTTAGGATACACAACTAAGAAAATGATCTAAAGTGACTTATTTATCCTAGAGCAACTAAGTCTATAGTATACAAATAAAACCAACAAACCCACAACTACCCCTATTTTGAAGGAGTTTAGTTTTCTCCCCTTCCTGATCTGGCTAATATTGTCTAATTATTTTAAAGAGATGAAGGGCCATAACACAAATTTATTCAACCCAGTAAATAGCTTGGTTAATGAAACTTGACAAAAGCAACAAAACAATTACTACATTTGGAATTTCATGTTGAATGAAGAGTGGTGACAATAATCTACTTATAGTTTAATAAAACACTATTTTTATAAGAAGGCTTGACATTAGAAAGATAAGTGTTACTTATAGTTTAATAAAACACTATTATAGTTTTACCAACATATACTATTGTATGCTTGCATGGCTTCTTAGTTAATATATGGGGAGATAGAGATAGAGATATATGGGAAGAGAAAGAGAGATGGAGACATATGGGAAGAGAAAGTAAGAGAGGTGGAGATAGAGAGTCGATGGATAAAGGGAGAGGGAGGGAGAGATGGTGAGAGATAGAGAGGGGGAGATAGAAAGGGGGAGGGAGAGAAAGGGCTATAGATAGAAAGAGATAGAGAGAGGAGGAGAGGGAGATAAAAAGAGAACCAGAGATAGAGATATAGAGTAGAGAGATGGAGGAGTATGGAGGAATGAGAGAGAAAGTGGGGGGGAGAGGGAGAGATAGTTCAATAGGATAGAGGGGGAAGAGGAGTGACATAGGATAGTGGAGATATAGAGATATAGAGAGCAACAGTGGGAGAGACATCAATCACCCTCCCTATATCTCTATCTATTCATCCTTATCTCTTTATCTCTACCTCTCTATCTCTTTGTCTCCCCTTCTATTTGTATTTTTTTCATTCTCTCACTCTCTCTCTATATTTTCTTTCCCTATATTTATCTTTTTTGTCTCCTTAAGTGTGCAATGGGTACACCTACAGGTCTTAAAGGAGAATTATCATATCTTTTAATCAAATGGTGGCATGCTACCTTGAGCATAACTCCCCAAGGACACACATGCCATCCTTTGGATTGTTGACATGAAACAACCAATCAAAATTTATGTTCTCTCTCTCTCTCTCATATTAATATATATTACTATTATATTAAATATATATTATATTAATTATATTTTGTATTATATAAAAATATACTTATTATTAATTATTAATTATAATAATTTTATATGTATTTAATAATTTGTTAAATAATATAATATATAATTATAATAAGTTGAATAATTATATTATTTATTATGTAAAATATAGCTAATATATACTTAACTATATTGTAGAATATTAAAACCTAGCTAAATGGCACCAAAAATTTCAATTTAATTAACATACTGTAAAACCTAATGAAACCAGGTTGTAGCTCATCAAATTGGAGAAATGAAAGGTCAATACCACCATCGAGGAAGAGTTTGGAGTAGTGAAAATAAGGTCAATTCCAGGGCCGAGGAATCTAGTTTGGAGTTAAAACAAGGTCAATACCAGCGCCGATGAAGAGTTTGGAGGAGTTAAAACAAGGTCAATATCAGGGCCAAGGAAGAACTTGGAGGAGTGAAAACAAGGTCAATACCAGCGCTGAGGATGAGGTTGAGGGTACTCAAAGAAAATCAACGACCAAGGGGCAATGAGTACTGTAATTTTGGCACCCCCATTCTCTTTAACCTGCAATTTTCATGCATAGTTTCCAAAGATCTTCTTGTATATTGGCACTCCCATTCTTGTAAAATGGTATAAGATAAGACAAAAAAAAATAAAAAATCTTAGTCTTTCACATTTTTATCAACCAGCCTTAGGGCTTGGAAAAAATCCCATAATCTACCCACATCTTGGTTGAGGTCTAGGATTTCATCACACATAGCCTTCATCGCATGAGTTTGAAGCAATTGTAGACTTAGCCCAAGTATGTGCTAGGCTAAGGTAGATCTAATGAATGGAAATAGAGGCATACAATTCTTCTTTAATACCTCCACCACAAACATATGCAAGGTGTTGGTTGTTTTTATAGTAAGCAGGTTGATCTTCTAATATACCTATGGAATTGCCAATTCCAATAAAGGGCAGCTCGAAGGACCTAGACCAACTAATGAGGATTTTAAAGACCTCCTACACTTTGGGCTCTGCAAGACCCAGGAGGGTGATCCCTTAATGCATTTACAACCTCTACACCATCATCATAAACAAAATTAACAACAACAGATAATCTCATTTAATAGCTCAACATAATAGGATAATACCGAATAGAATTGGCTATTTATCAATAATATCAACTATTTGGAGCATGAGATAACTACAACAACATTTCACAATATAAGATAGTCATTGATTTGCATTAATGAAAAAGATAACAGATATTGGAAGTTCATTAGATGTCTCATGTATGTGTTAGTATTTTAATTTTGTTTAAGTTGTTCAAGAGCTTGATTAGGTCAAGAATATGTTCTACAAGCTATGATCTCTTGACACTGCTCAGCATTTTCCCTACACATTTTCTCTTCAATCCAAACGTTTCTTAACTCATTCCCTTGTTAGCCCTTGGTTGTTCTCAAGTTTAATGATTTTTCTATGCATCTTGCAGTCTGTATGTATGATCAATCATCTCTTATGAAGAATGGATAAAATTTCATGGAATTGTTGTTGTAATTAGACAATTGTCATTGTGAGAATAATCATTTAATTTGTATGGAAGTAAGTCTTTTTCATATTATTTGACTTGGTATTGTAAACTTGTCTTTGCAGGATTCTCTAGGGGGGAACAATAGAACTGTGATGATAGGTAGAGTTGTACAACACCATAAATCATTTGGCATTATCAATATATTACTTATAGAATACTCTGTGCAAGTAAAATGGAATGTGCAATGACAATTGGTATCAAATTCAAATCCGAATATAAGTAAATTATACACAAGAAGATGGTATCTATTCTATGATTTAAAGAACCCCAAAATAAGAAAATTAATAGGTTCCATTTGTTTACTTTCTCTTAGACACTTGTTTAATCGGCGAGACACTCAAAATGTCTTGTTGATAACTAGCAATGTTTAAAACTCCTGAAGAGGTCAGATCGGTGTGACATTGGATTTGTCTTCCTGATGGAAGTCATTGGCAAGACATGGACTATCAGAGTGAGTTTTCTATCATATGCCAATGATTGATCTATCATCGATGGGTTGGATTTAGTGATCATCGCCAAAAGTCTCTGTGATGACATGGTGTAGGTCTATTTAAAACTCTTGAAGAGGTCAAAATGGTGTGACATTGGATCTGTCTTGTTGACGGAAGTCATCGGCAAGACATGGACTATCAGAGTGAGTTTTCTATCATGTGCCAATGATTGATCTCTCACCGATGGGTTGGCTTCAGTGGTCATCGCCAAGAGTCTCCACGATGACATGGTGTAGGTCTATTTAAAACTCCTAAAGAGGTCAGATCGGTGTGACATTGGATCTGTCTTGCCGATGGAAGTCATCAACAAGACATGGACTATCGAAGTGAGTTTTCTATCCTATGTCGATGATTGATCTCTCACTGATGGGTTGGCTTTGGTGGTCATCGCCAAGAGTCTCCTCGATGGTACATTTCAACGAATATTTTTTTAAAAAAAATTGCATTGTTTGGTCACAATTTCGACAAAGGCCGCTGATGAATCACCAAAAAGGTTTGACGAAGTTGCTATGCTACGACGATGGCTTCGTTGTAACTCCTTGCCCATTTTTTTGAAATGGCGACAAACTTTTGATGTTGTTTCAACACTTCGAAAGAGCCATTGCAATTGCATTTTGGTTGTAATTCATCGGTGGATACATGAAGTTTTCATCGATATTCTGATGAACATCTGAGTCATTTTATGATGCTGAAAACTGACTAATCTACGCCGTTATTTTGATGTTTAATTCGTCGTCAAAATTTTGACAAAAAATAGTGACAAATTTTTTTTTGTCAATTCATCGATTGTCTGACAAATGTTTTTCTAACTACCAATGAACGTTTGTCATAAAATGGAGTCAAATTCAGTAGTGCTTGAAGATCTTTTCCTCTTTCAAAGAGGTGGTGACCCTACATAAGTTCTTACATCATTAGAAGAGTTGGTTGCAGCATTTCTCAAGTATTTTTCTATTGTAATATTTATGTATGAAGGTTTTCAACAAAAAGTTGTAGTTGGTATTGTCCCTTATTCAATATTTTAAGATACTACTAGAAAGGGAAATGAGAAAGTAGGATATTTTGAAAAGGATATTGAGAAGAAACTAGTTGTAGAGGGAATAAATTTTATTTACAAATGTGTATTGTTGTCCTAGTTCTCCCTCTACAAGTTGTAATATCATGCCTAAAACATAGTCATTTCCTTAAAGGAAAGTGTTCACTAATGAAAGATATGACCCTCCGGATTTTAGTCAAATCCAAGGTTACCCGCATTCTTTCCCAAGAAGAATTAATGAATGTTTGCCTAAGTTTAGAGGAGATTTTAAAGAATCAACATTAATACATGTACAAGGTTTCATTGATTTGATGGAAGATTATCATATTGAAGAAGAGGATGTTGTCATGAAGTTTTTTGTAAGAACTTTAGAAGATACTGCTAAATATTGGTTTTCTACTTTACCAATGCATTCCATATGTTCATGGAAAGAGCTTGAGAAACTATTCATGGATGGGTCTGGTGAAGTGAATGATGACTACTTGTCTGAAGAAATAAATCTACATACCCAAGAAGAACATGAAGAGATAGATGAAATATCTAAAGTTTCTTCTATTTTCTCTAAAAATGTAGAAATAGAAAGTAGATTTTCTATATTAGATGAAGGTTTCAATGAGGCAGATGATATTGAAAGTATTTTCTCTTCTATGGATTTTGAATATACAGTTCAAGAGCATGTTGATAATGAAGTTTCATGTTTTCATGATGATACAAAGGAGCCTGTAGATTTGAAGAATGATTTTGAGAGCATCATTGTATCAGATGGAGATGACAAGGAGTGCAATGAATTTCAATTGGAAGATTCAACCACAAGCAGCTACAATGAAGAAACCATTGATGGTTTTCAATTTGATAGTAAAGAAGGTAGCCCTACTAATTGTTGCAGCAGTGTGAATGAAGAAGATATGCGTGCAAGAGGCTCATTGGATGAATAAGTTCAAGTAGTTGGTTATGAGGAGCATGCATATGTTGATGATGATGAACAAGGAACTCATGTTTTGTTTGATGCTTTACCTTCTTCTACTTCTTCTGCTAATTTTGTAGTTATCACTGAATGTTTTCATGAGGATAGCAATGATGTTGTTGATTGAGTTTGACCATAAATTTTTTTCACAAAAAGAAATCAAAGGACAAGCCTTGACTGACCAATTAGCTAATGCTCCTTCCCCCTTAGCATTACCTATTCAGGAATCATTCCCTAATGAGAATGTGTTGAAAATTCAAGATTATGAAAATGAATGGGAATTGTATTTCAATGGATCAAAATGCAGAAGTTATAATCACTCTGCCTGAAGGAAAACCTTTTCCCTTATCATATCGATTGAATTTCCTATGCACAAACAACATCGCAAAATACAAAGTGTTAATTGTTGGATTACACACCGCATTAACTCTAGGAGTTTAAGACATCAAAATATTTGGTGATTAAAAATTAATCATTAAATAAATAAATGGAACAAAGCATGACAAGATATCAAAACACAAAGATCTTACAATGACCCTATTAGAAAAGTAAATGATTCGTTTACCATTGGTAACATCCCACAGAAAGATAATAGACATGTGGATGCAATGGCAAGCACAACTTCTCTAATATCCCCTCAGGATCCCTCAAAATATTTCACATTTTTCATCCACACAATTGTGAAACCTTCAATCGAACATAAATAAAATGAAATATTAGCAATCACTGCAGAACACTCTAGCAAATGGTATGCGATGATATTTGATTATCTAAAAATTGGTACCATCCCTAAATCTATAACTAGGAATACTCAATAACACCTTCAGAGGCTTGCATCCATGTATATAATTCTTGCAGATGTATTGTATCAAAGGTCCTTTGATGGTGTCCTTCTTAGGTGCCTTAAAAAATCTGAAATTCCTATAACACTAGAAGAAGCTCATTCAGGTGCTTGTGGAGGACATTTTGGAGGAAGATTGCTAGTACAAAAGCTAATTCGCATAGGCTACTATTGGAGAAACATGGAACAATATTTCTTTGCATATGTTAAGAAATTTCACAAATTTCACCGAACATAATAGACTGATTCACGCTCCTGCTTCTAAACTTCGTACACAAGTCCCTATCTGACCTTTTTCAGTGTGGGCCTTGGATATTATTGGAAAAATTTCACCCCCTTCCTATGCTGGACATACATTCATAATCACTGCAACTAATTATTTCATGAAGTGGGTAGAAGAAATACCCCTTCATTCAACAACTACTGATGAAATATGTCATTTCATATTAGAACACATTATTGCTCATTTCGGACTCCCTTTCACCTTAATTTCAAAAAATGGGACACCATTTAAGAATAATAATGTGAAGAAATTCTTCTAAACATTTAACATACAATACCATTTTTCAACACCTTATTACCCACAATCTAATGGTTAAGTAGAGTCAACTAATCGAATAGTTGAGAAATTCCTAAAGAAAACCATAAACAATAGCAATAAATATTGGCATACACAGCTAACATATGCATTATGGGCCTACCATACAAATATTAGATCATCAACTAGACATACCCCTTATAACCTCATCTATGGAACTAAGGTGATGATTCCCTTAGAGTTAGAGATTCCTTCATTGAGAATTTCTCTTCAAGGGATTATTGATGAAAAAATGTATAGAGAACAACAGTTGCATCAACTTGAAGCTCGATGGACAATGCATCAACACTCTTGAGCACCTTCAAGCTTATTCTCAAAGAATGCAGCACAGTTACAATGGTAACGTAATCCCTCATTCATTTAATAAAGGTGATTTGGTGTTATCTGAAAATTAGTGTAATGTCAATGTTGATACATCGGAGAAATGAAAGTTCAGCCCTAATTGGTTAGGCTCGTACATAATCAATGCAAATTATGGATTTGGAGCTTACACGTTAACAGAAATGGATGGTACACCTCTCAAAGAACCTATTAATGTCATGCATCTACGTCAGTATTATGTCTAAATTGCTTGAATAGTGTGAATGGTAAAGCATGACGTTAGAGTTACTAAACAATATTCTATGTGTTCTCACATTGCTTCATTCTTGACAAACATTTATTTGTGTGTCTTGAATACTAAAGTGATTATTTAACTCATTTTTAAGTGATTTCTTTAGGTTTCTTGCTATTCAATTTTATTTTGTATGTTGTGTTAGATTAGATCCTTATATGCATTTAATTAATGATCTTTAATTAGATCATAGGTGCATTTAATTTAGCATAACATACTTAATCACAATGTTGCATCTAAGAGAAACTAGAATGAGTTTTAATTAAATCACACCACACATGTTAACTCATGGAGACGTTCATTAAATAATCTTACAAATATTATTTAATTAATCACATTTTCATTTAACAATCGACACATAAACACAAGTAAAAAAACATCAAATGCTCATATATATATCAAATTTTTGTGTACATGCCATCAATATATACAATGTCACTAAGGTTTGTGACTATCAGATCCCTCAGGAGCTGGTGCTTGCATCTATCTGGTAGCAGTCTATCAAGAGATGGTGGTATGTGATCGTGATTGTGATCTGCTAAGTGTACTAAGAGAAAACTGTAAGCCCTGCACCTATCCAAGGGCCTCCCAATGCTCCTTGGCTATCTGATCTCTCTCCACCTGTAGTCTAGATACTTCAGACTCTAGTCTCTCAAACACTGTAGGAGTTCAAGATGACTGTGTATCCTAGGAAGCATCGGCTCGGTGGATGCACCTCCTAAGAATCATATGCTTCCCACAGTCTAATGTATTGCCTGAACAACTCTAGGTCCTAATCCATAATGGGTGGGGGCACATGGTCTGAGTTAGTGGCCTCCTCATCAATTGATGCGGGCACTATCTCTCTAGCCACCTAATAATAGAGATCATGAAGATCTTTCATAGATCCTTCAAGATAGAAAACACAAATATAATCAGTACACATCATGATATATATATGTATTAAAGCATAAAATAAAATTATAAGAATAAATCATAATAGTAAATAGAATGTCATCACCTATCTCTCTGGAAAGTTGTGTGAAATTAGCCTCATCGCGTACAGGGGGCATGGAGGATGTGCTAGCCTGTCCATGGTTGTGGGTGCTAGTGCCTGCTACAGCTATTGCTCACGATCTAGAAACATGAATGAGAGATGGCTCTCCCCACTCGTGGCCTTCTGGGTCCTCATGTGCTGGCTCACCACCCTCACTCATGGACTGCTCCTCCTCCACATCCTCCTCCTCGACCTCCTCCTCATCCACATCCTCTTGGCCATCAAAGTCAGGATCTGCATCCTCATCATACTCCTCGTTGATCACATCTAAAAATATGTCTATAGCCCTGTAGTGTGTCTCCTTGGCCCTATCCTCCACCTCCTCTCCCTCATCTGGGAGTGGCCCAACATCATCTATTAGCTCGTCCATCAAAAATACGAGAGTTGGTCATGATACTGTCCACCACTCCAAAAGTGCAAATCACCATACTACCAAAACCACCACAAATGATAGTTGATATCTCATGGATAGCCAAAGGCTATCAAACGCAAGAACCCTATCAGCCTGGTACACATGATATGCTCTAGGCACCAAACTTGCAGAAGTGTATAGTGTACCATGTTGTCTACCTCCTGAAATACATACCATCCAATATCATAATATTGGTGCACTAGGATACTGTGCTCCCAGGTGCATATTGTCCTATGCTCTCCCGTCCCTTGTATCAAGTGTACTATTCCTCCCTCCAAGTGTGATCCTGGGTCATCAAGGATGAGTAAAAGTGCTACTGTCAGCATCATAATCTGTACAACTAATGGGGCCTGTGAGTATAGTAGCATTTCTAAATCTATCGGGGGCCTCACCCTCTCATCATGCACTGGTCCACCAAGGTAGTACTGCATGTCGTATTTCATCTCACAGAACAATTGCTCCATGTGGAAATGTACTCACTCAACCTGAATCAAAACTTAGAGTATGCAGTTTACATCATCCAGTGTGATAGTCATCTCTCTGGTAGGTAGATGAAATGCACATGTATCTGTGTCCCACCGCTCTACTAATGCCATTAACATCGGATCATGGTACCTCATGGGGGTAATGAGGTATTCCCATTATAATCCTACAGTTTGCAAAAGCTTTGTGTCCCCTGTTGAAAGAGTGGGGGATAAATCTCGAAGAAGGCTAATCTTTCTGTGACCCATACGCTACTGCGAATGGGTGGTAACCTAATAAAAAAGAAAAAAATATGTCCTATATAAGCAGTGTAAACTCTTAATTCTCTACATCAACAATCATAAAAGTGTACTAAATTTGTTCTAGTGTACTTCCCTAGAGGTCCTAGACACTTTAGACCCCTTTTGGGACACTTCACGAGGAAACAAGACACTTTGCAAGAAAAGGGGACACTTTGCAAACTTTTTCCAAGGCCCTAAATTAACCTAGAAACATGTAAAACTCATAAAATAAATGTGTAAGGACAAAGCTAAGGAAGAAAAATTGACTCACCTCATGATAGTGTTGGTCATGTGCCACCTGGTCTCGCAGGACATCCAGTCTCATAGACCTGTAGTCTCACCGACTCAGCATTCTCGATCACTCTTCAATGACTCTCAAGCTACAAAAAGGTAAATGACAAAATGGTAAGAGTTTACTTCACTTTTTACTCTTATATAAGTTAATATTAGGGTGCTAGAGAACTCTATTTTTATGTCGTTTGTTGCATTCGAATCATGATTTTGATCCTGTCCTCATCAACTATTTGTCATTATGTGGTATGGTACTTGTAAATACCCTATGATATGGGTAAGTGCAAGAAGTTGGGTCCACATTCAAGGGAAGTGTCATTTTTCAGCTCTAAAACAGGTACTCATTCATATTTTATAATAGGTACCCATTTTAAAGTGGGTAATCATTTGAAAAGGTTTGAAACTTACAATACATGTTTTTATTTGGATTTAGGCTTATAGAAGGAATGGTAACCCAATACTTAGCCTCATACTTGCAAGTACAAGGTCATGGAAATTTCAGGAGAAAAAACTAACTTTAGCAATATAGTTGATGAAGTTTTTTTCAAAATTGTTTTACGAAATCAAAACCCATTATAGATGACAATGCCTAGTTCTCAACTATATAATTTGTTTATGATTGTATTCTCTTTTATATTTTCTAATTAATTTATGAGGAAATTGGTCCATAAACTTGAAATGTCAGGCTTTCATATTTTTTTAATAGCTTTTAATTTGTTAATTTTATTGTTAAAAATATTATATGGCATCAATCTATAAAAAATTCTTTACATAATGAAAAAAAGAAAATTCAAAAAATGATAATTTTAGGTCAAGTTATGGTCTCTGTACACAAGGGTTTTAAAAACCAACAATTAGGGGAAATAGAAAATTAATAAATAAAAAATATTGAGAAAAAAATTATTAAAAAAATATCCTCCTCAATCTTCATTGTAATACACATATTTCCACACAAGGAATTAGAAAAATTCTTTTATTTAGGTTAAATTATGGTGTCCATACACATACATGGTATGGTCCTAAAAGGGTGACTTTTAAAAAGTGGTTTTTATACATGAGTATTAAAAATTATTTTGTATCATCTGGGTATTAGAATAAATTATGTATTTGAAAACTAGACTCAAAATACTAAATTTCATAGTACTGAACTTTTTTAATATTCAATGTGTAAGTGCTTCAAATTTTAAGCTAAACTATGACAAATTTTGAAAATTAGGAAAAGCACTTCCACTTTTTGAACATTTTGTGGACCCAACTTCTTGCACCTACCCATACGACTTAGCTTATTTGATGTGGCTAGATTGCCACCTTGATTCCACCTCCATAAAGCAAGCAAAATCAAGGGGGGGAATACATCTACCCTAGAATGTGATTCCTAGAAAGAAGTTAGATAAGAGGATTATTTTTGAGCTACTAACAAAGTCATGTTGCAAAATGCGGTTCCTAACATTGTGGTTTTGAAGATAACTATACTAGGGGCTTCATTCTCCTGTGTTGTGAATGAACATATATGAGTATCCTTTTATAAGATAAAGTGTACTATTTAGAGTTCTTTAGCTTGCATATGCATGTAAAGTCATATGGGTGCTAAAATGGGGGCTATATGTAATGACATAAATTAACCCCCTTTCTAGAGATAGGGAAATTTATCATTTAATCTGGACCTATTTTGGTACCTTTGCATTAATTACACCTTTAATTCATCATTTATAGGCCCCTAGGACCCATTATTTCTGATCTCAATGATTATTTCACCTAAGAATCTCATAAAATCATTCAAAACAATGAAAATTCTGAAAACCCGCCTCAAAAAGCTAAGGTGGGACTTATTCACCACCTTGGGCAAATGAATCCCCTTAGGTGGGACCCATTCACCAAGGGTGGCAAATGAGTCCCATTTGGGATCATTTTCAATTTTGAGCGAGAAATTCACCATTTTAATTCAAATTTTTGGTGGATGTCGACCTTTGAGATCTAAATAACAGTCAATTAGGTGTTAATGCCTATAAAAGCAAGTTTTCAAGTCATTTTATCAATCTAAGAAATTTGAGCAAGCATTTTCAAGAGAAAATTCAAGAGACAAGTATCAAGAGTCTTCAAGTAAGAGCATTCAAGTTTCAAAATCAAGTAAAGTTGAAGTCTTGGAGTGCAACATTAAAGTGTCTTTGTAGGTCTCCAACCTCACTTTAATTGAAGATTTGGCATTGTCAAGGTTGATCATGGTTGTCTATGGTGAATCATGAAGAACTCTAGGTTGGGGAGATGCAACTAGCCATCAAGACAAGCCTAAGTACTTATTTTCTAAGTGATTCCATCTTCCATCATCACTCTACTTTCAACCTAAGGAAGATTTATGCATCTCTGGGATTCATTTAAGGTGATTAGAGATCTCCTAGAGTGATTCTTGCTTTATTCAAGTTTCATCTATGCATCTTGTTCTTGCACATTAGAATAGGATTGCATCATGTTTCAGATTTCTTAGTCTAAGACACACTTAGGGCTAGGGTTTGCATGCACATTTCATTATTTTCATTAAGGTTTAATTACCAAACTAGGGGTTTGAACAAGGAAAACCCCCCATTAGCAAATCAAGTTATGTTCTATTTTGTAGGTGTTTGCATAGATTCGAACCTGAAACTCAAGTTGGAAGGAAAGAGCGGGTGTTGAAGTGTAGATTAGGACTTTAAATTCTTAAAAAAGAGGAGTGGGACTGATTCGCCAAGAGTGGTGATTGATTCCCATTGTAGTTGTTTTCTAGATTTATTTGCAGATTCAGATACCCTTTTTCCTAAAACAGACCCCCATGTAAAAATCTAGAACTGGGACTGATTCACGCAGAATGGCGAATGACTCCCACTAGGTCAGAAAATTAGATTTTTTAGCATTTCAGAGCTCATCCAGGTGCACACATTCTATTTTGCAACTTCCTATTTCGTTTCATTCACTTTTATAGGTCATTTCATAGTGCATTACATTGAGTAAGGGTTTAGAGTTGCATCTTGCATTTCATTATCTTTTCCAAGTCTAAATTTGGTGGTGAACCCTTAATAGTTTGCATTCATACCGTAGGAAAACCCTATTATAAGATTTCTCTCTTTTGCATTGAGATCTTTAGGGTTACCCTTGAATAAAATTGAAGGCGTGGGTATGCTCTATGACCAAAACCATATGAAAGCATCATCCCACAAATACATCATTGCAATGGGCATCTATTTGTCTTCCCGATTGGGATTCCTATTTATTAAACACTACATCTTTGTTCAAGTAGAGTCTCATATTTTAAATTTGGAAGACCAATTTGAGGGTTTATCTCTCTTATTTGATGATAGCCAAGGATCAACTATTGTCACTTCATCTGAACGTCTTTAGCATTAGTTCAAGATTAGTTTCCAATTATTCCTAGTTCATCATAATTTGTTGTGATTGGTCATGTACCTGATTGGATTGTGGCATCATCATTGTCATCCAAGAACTTGAAAACACATGAGAAAGTTTTAGAGACACACTACATATGGATTACACTTCCTACCAATTCCTATATGAATTGGGAAGCATTCCTACATTTTTACTTTGTGTATCTTCTTCACAAGGGGAGAAACATTATTTGTAGGCATTGGATTATGTTTTGTCTTTAGACATTAAAACCATATTTGTAGGAGATTATATATTGTGGGGGGTATATCTTGTCTCTATTTTTCATTCTCATGGGGGTGTTATTGATTGTATATACATGATGGATGTAGTCCTTGGGGGGTATCATTGAGTCCTCCATACATCATCTTTTTTTGTTTTCTTTTCTCTCTTTTGGAGAGGAGTTTTTTCCCATTGGGTTTTTTCCTTTTCTTTATTTTTGAGAGATCATATTTGCATTGTAAATGGGTACCTAAAATGGCATCATATTTGAGAGCCATATTCATAGTTTTTTTTTGCATAGTTTGCATAATATTCTTCTCCCTAAGTTGCACTTAAGGGGGGTGTTAATGTGAGTAAATGTCTTGTACCTAGTTAATTTCCTTATTATGAACTTAGGAGACATATTCACATGTTAATTTTACTTCAGATTATAAGTTTTTTATTGAATGCACAAGACAAATGAGAGGGGAAG
This sequence comes from Sequoia sempervirens, assembly GCA_007258455.2. Taxonomy (NCBI): domain Eukaryota; kingdom Viridiplantae; phylum Streptophyta; class Pinopsida; order Cupressales; family Cupressaceae; genus Sequoia; species Sequoia sempervirens. The sequence continues at coordinate 527,609,056 of VDFB02271358.1, read as the reverse complement.
TGCATTAGTTGTATATTAAAGAATCAAAACCCTCATTAACATTCAGATCTACATTAGTCCATAAACCCTTTCATAGAGCTCCGAAAATTTCAAAATTTTAGGATTGTTCTACACTTTGTAGCAGTCTGTTGTGTCTGTGTCCAAAGGTAGGGTTTATGGTTTTAGCTTTGTAACCTTTCCATCGATTTTCTTATGTCTCAAACCTTGGGAATTTTAATTCTTTGATGACCTCCTTTACCTGGTCGCTGGTCATTTAAGTCATCACTTAAGACATTGAAGATGTTTTTTCACCAGCCCTTTTGCTTAGGTCTATCAGTTGTCTGATTTTATATCGTCACTTTTAATGTTTCCTAAGTCAGGCCAAAATATTTTCATAAAAAATGCCTTAAGTAAGCATTCACCTTGAGGGTCAAAATCTCATCAGTCTAGTCATGGCCCCATTTAAAATTGACTTTATCGGCATGTGCAGAAATCCCATACGTTAGATCTAAGGATCAAATCCAGACTTTTGATCGCACACCTTGCAAGAATTAAAGAATGGTCGTCAAAAGATGATGTGAGGTTCATGATTTTTTAATACATGTCCTTGCCATGGTGGGGCCCATTTTTCTTTCAATATGCTCGGCGCTCAATGGTTTTGGGATCAACAGTTCATATACAATCACAAGATTAAATCTCACCCACCCATCGCACACCTTGCAATATTAAAATAAAGCTCATCAAAGAAGTGTGAGGTCCGCGATTGAGTGACACATCTATTGTTTCATCTGCTTGGGAAGGAAGTGGAGCCCATGGGAAGGAGTGATGTGGATTCCAATCAGCACGTTCTCATTGGCTGACGAGTTGGAGAATTATGGTGATGTAAATTCAAACCGTGTTGACTCAATCTGAGTCGTTCATTGTGCCATCTCAGAGGGAGATCAACGACTTCTATTTAAAATCACACAAATGGATTAGATCTATTTTGCTTCGCACGAGTGAGTAGTAATGGAAAAAAGGACATGTTGTGCCTATAACACACATGCCTCATTCAAAATGGGTCCCTCTCTTTTCTTCCTTCACCTGGTTGCTTTTTGCCTCTACCTCATTTTGTGTGCCCCCTATTTTTAAGTTCCAAGTGGTCAATGAGTCCTAAAATCATCATCTTGAGTTGAACAAGGTTCACCACCCAAAATTTCCTAAGTCATTTGCTTTTGTGGGTCTCCATTGGCAGTTTTTCCTTTGCTTTCAAAGCTGGCATCTTATTCTTGGTGTGGGTTTGCCCTCTTGGGTTTCCCCTAGTGGGATTCCATTTTTCCTTCTTCATTTCAATGGCAACCAACTCGGGGCATCCACCCACATGAAGGGCCTTGCATCCTCCATCATTGCCCCCTTTGCAGACCTGCCGAACGTGACAATCACCTCATTGCCTTCCGCACCGCGAGCTCCGACCTTCCCATTGCCGACACTTTCAAAAATAGCACCCAGCTACCCTGCCAGTCATTGTGCGAGCAATTATTGCAGGTCATTAATGGAAAATTTCCTATAAATAGAATGATTAACCTATCATTTTCATTATTTTGGTCAGAAACTTATCAGAGCTCTAGCCAGTCATCGCTGCCTTCACGCTTGCGCAATCCTTTGGTTGTTTTCAAACATGTTCATCAGATTCTTCATCAAGTTATGCTGCATCTTTGGGTAAGTTTTCCTCTGTTTCCCTAGCTGTGTTATTTTTAATGGGTTTTGTAAATTTGTTAAAATATTGAGGAGAAAACCCCAAAACCTTCTTGACAACAGTTAAAACGCCAATTTTTGGGCTTACCCATTTTTAGAAAACTTAGAAAATCATCCAAAATCAGCCTATTCAGACCTTGCGGAACTTCAACCCTTGGTCGTCATTCTTCATCAAGATTTTCATGCCCTTGTGGACCGCAAACCTCCCTTTGTTGTTGCGTGAATTCTCAAGCTTCAAACATAAAGCTTGAGGCCTTCACCCTTGGTGGATCTACACATGAGGGAAAATGCCATCCCTTTGCTATGACCCATTGGAACTAGAAAAAATCTAGTAAAACTGATGAATCCAAGGGCCCTTGAGGGCTTCTATGTGCGGGTGGCCCTTCCTGTCCCACCTTTCTCCAATGGCTATCCAACATCGACATCCTTCCTTGCGGCCCCCCCGAGGGCCACGTCTACTAACCTTACCAAGGCACTAGAGTTTCCTTCATAGGCCATTTTCTACAGACTTCCACCACTTCTTCGGTATTGTTGTTAACGCCTTCACCAGCAGCCAAGGCAATACTCCTTTCTGTGTCGCAGGGCCTGCATTCTCCTTCACCCTCTAAACATGCCCAAAGAAACCTAAGTCTTGATTCCTTCATGGGCTAGGCATTGCGGGGTCCATCTACAGACTGCCTTGACCTCTTCGTTGTTTGAGAATGGGCGATGACCTCCTTCTATCTACCTTGCAGACCCCGAACTTGCAGTTTCCTCCCCAAGTTTCTATTGAAAATGGCTAAGTATAAATGCATTGCGGGAATTTTGTTGCTGATTGCCACCTGCGGCCCACCATCATGTAACTGTGGTTTGCTAATGACCATACCCCTCCGTCTTTCTGCACGTCAAAACCCAAACTCCTCACAGCCATTTGGCCTTCCTTAAGCGAATGACCTTCCGCCAAGACTCCTTTGAGGATGCGCCTATGTGGGTTGACTGTTGCGAGATGTCACTCTGTTGTCGCCATCCCTAAATGCCTTTCTCCTGATGGCATTCCATAGCTCTCCGCCCGCATGATCCTGAAACATTTGAACCTCAAGGAATGAATCCAAGCTATCTGAACCTCCTGTGGGTCCCGCCATGCAGGAGTCCCATAGCAGGTTTCCTCCTCCTAAATGTCGTTTCTGAATGGAAAGGCTACAAATAGCCTTGATGGTTCCTACCTCTACATTCCTTATGTCCACATAACTAAAACAATCAATCAAATGCTTTCAAATGACTTTGTGGTTGACTGACCAATGCTCCAAATTCCCAAATACCTTGACTTGCCCCCTGAAGTCTAAGTGCAAAAAGCTAGATGCGGGTGGCTGCTTGCGGACCATTGTGCCCCCGACATCATTTCATTCCAAGTTACTTATGATGGCTTCCGGCCTAGGGAAACCCACATCCCTAGGCCCGCATTCTCATAATTGATCCAAACATGCATTGAACAATAAGTTTTAATGAATTTTATGATCTTTGATAATGGAATATGTGATCTAACCCTTTTTTTTGTAGGATTCCACTAACATTTTCCTTTCTTTTCATATGAATATGCTTACTGCACCTCTATTTGCAGGATTTATGGAATCAACTGTTGGACCATCGGCAACATCCGCAGAGAAGGAAAAGGAGAAGACGTCAGCTAAGGTACCAAGAGAAAAGGAGGACAAGGAACAGATGAAATATCAATTCCAAGGGGTGATATCACCAACAAAGTCACCACTGGTTGGGACACGGTCTCAGATACCAATCTAGGGAACATAGACATCGATGAATTGTGGAAAAGGGTCATAATCAACCCAACCACCGACAATGCCAGAAAGATCTAAAAGAGTGGTTTAGCCAAGGCAACTGGCTTTCCTTGCACTCTAGTGGCCCCGAAACTAGTAATGGTGTGCAGGGAGGCCTACCATGTATACAACAGGAAAATAATTGATCATGAAGGCATGGTGTTGGTAGATTTATCTACCAAGTCCATAGGTAAAAAAATTCATATTACTAACTTTGACCCTATGGAAGAGAAAACAAGTAGTATGCCAAAAACATGTGGAAGGCCAACCACTTGGGATGCAAGAAGCTAATCAACCAACATTGGTTGAAAGAGAAGAGGGGCAGTGTTGCCAAGGTGCCCCAAGAGCTGTTCTGAAGTGATTTCTATGAAGTCTATCATAATTTGGTGACTCTCTTGAGTAGGGTGATGGGTATCCCCACCGTTGCCTACTTCCAAGAATGGATGTTCTATTTTATCAAGGAGATCATCAAAGGGAAAACTAAGTTTCTTTGGGAAAATATGATCAGTAACAATTTGCATAATGGGTTTATGGCCATGAAGAAGCCATCATAGTTCTATATGACTTCCTACTCAGTGCACCTCCTAGGAGATCTGTTCCCTTACAAAGGCCTATTTGTTTCTTAAATTCAAACTCCAAGAAGGTAACTAAAGGTGTATGATAGACACCCACAACTACAATACTAGAACTTCAAGAGGGAGTATCACAGAGTGAATGATGCCTTTATTGGGCACATCATCTAGCTTTTTAGAGGGGATTCTGAAAGAAGAGTTTCACATAGTGCTCATGTGTTCATCCACCAATTCGCGTATCAAATTATATAGTTCCCAAAATTCACTTATATAAAAAATAGAGGGCTTCTCTAAGAGGCCTTATAAGCTGCCCCGATACCCTAATGCCCAGATGATCATATTGGAAGTCTCCTAGAAGTTACAGAATGCTCATACTATGTTGAGAAATAAACATAGGGTAGGAATTCCCTACCCTCTCACCTTTAGTCAGGGAATGTATGCTATTCCTGCATCCCAATGCATGGAATACTCAGAAAAGGAAATAGTGGAGTATAATTTGGACCTCCACATAGCTAAACCCAGGATGGATCTCTACTAGAAACTAAAGAATTTTGTCAGAAAAGAATATGCCCACCTACCCCATATTGAAAATTTTTGGGCAAACTGTCAAGATGATAAGGAGGTGTGCATGCAACACTACATGCATATGACTGCTCAATTTGTAACATCAATCAATCTCTTCCTGGTGCCTAACTAGATCATGGAGGATGAGGACACCATTTTGGATCCAATATTTAATGTCGTGGCTAACTTGTCACTACCACTGATAGATTGGAATGAGGAGGAGGTCAATGAACTCAATATTGTTACTAAGTTAGTGGAGTATAGAACAAGGCAGTGGATTGATGCCCAAATCACTCAACTCAAGTTACAAGGCATTACACTAACCTATGGTGAACTCGAAGATGAACTCGAGAGTGAGACCAATGGTGGGACAACTACCACTCCAACTGAGGAAACCCAAAAATATCCTTCACCAACACAATCAAGAAAAAAGAAAGAAGTATTAGAGTGGCAGCCTAAGCCTATTGTCTACTTAAGGAAGACTACAGAAGACGAGTCCTCCAAAAAGGAAAAGAAGTCAAGAGGGTTTATTGAGATGCCGATAATTCAAGAAGACCCTCAACATGAAGGAGAGGAAGAGGTCGAGTGCCCATGGTCACCACCTACTGCCTCTATTCCTACTAATGCTACCACTTTTGCTACTACTCCACCTCTTGCATTCCAAGCATTGCCTATTTCATCCCCACCTGCCATGGACATCTTTGTCCACCTTTCTTCCACCTCACCTACAAATCCAATTATGGTGTGGGATTCTTCCTCTGCTACAACCTCCCCACTGTCATCCTCCTCATTGTCTCCCTCCACTATAATTCCCTTGGCTGCAACAACTACTATGCCCTCTCTCACCTTACCAAAAGACTTTGTAAGGCATATGCAAAAGATACCCATTGAACTCTCTAGAGTATTAATGAACCCTATTGTACAAGCTATAATGGCTCAAGTTGTAGTTGGCCTCCCTCTCCCTCCTCTAATAGAGCCCCTAAAAATGGAGGCTATAATGCAAATATCAGAACAAATGGAGAGATGCTAGAGGGAAGCCGCCAAGGAAATAGCTAAGGAGTCTGAGGATCCTTTTAAGGATGACTATTATGAGCACCCAGAGGGAGGAGTCAATGTGACCATAGATGAAGTAGAATACAAGGATGAAGAGTCACAATCTTCAGAGGAAGACACAGAAGCAGTCAATGAAAGATAAATAGTCGAAACCTCTGATCAAGATTTCAAAGAAGAGTTGTCCCAATAGCTCAAAGATGTTGGAGAAGAGATTGAACATGAAAAACAACCCTCTAAGGAAAAGGATGACACTGGTGATAAAATGGAAATGTTAGAAGGACCTCTAGTGGTTGGGCAAGATAGAGGCATTGTTCAGGAAGAAGAAATACCTTTGGAGAAAGAAGAAGATGAGAAAGAGGTTGAAACAGAAGAAGAAGATAAGGACAAGCCCGAAGAAGAAGCTGAGCTTAAAAGGAGCCTTGAGATAGAATGTCACATAGAGCTCGAGAAAGAGGTAGAAAAAGAAACTTGGACAGAGGGTGTCATTGAGGAAAACATAGCCACTACTTAGCTAGAAAGAGAAAAGACTATATTGATTCGAGACTTAGATGAAGAAGAAGAAAGAATGGAGCAAGAAGACCTAGGTCATGAGGAGAAGTAGCTCCAACTTGAGACAAGAGAGGAAGGTGATCATGAATCACCAAAAGAGGAGTCTCAGATGCCCAACTGGCTGCAAAGGCTGGTACAAAAGAAATCCCTTGTCCTCATGGATCTAAAGGCCAGACTTGAAGTTATCTTGGCACGAGCACAAACAAAGCCAAAGAAAGAAAAGAAGACAAGAGTTCAATCCCATATAACAATCATATGGATTGAGGACCATGAAAATTTTCACCCCAGTCATGGATAAAGGAGAATGGGTTAGTTACAATATTTCCACCATTGACTTGGTGGTGCAAGAGCACCTTATGCATTTAATGCCACTTTAAGGCAGTCTTGTAAACTATGAATCTTTATCATGTTGTAACTATAGTGGGGTCATATTTGGGCCATTTTAATGTACTTGAATCAGATGATTAGGTCTCTAGATGGGTTTTTGGTGAAAGTGTTAAATAGTGCAAAATCTTGAAATTTTTGTCAACAATGCAAAAATGTAAAAATGCACAAATGGCAAGAAGTTGAAGAGTCATTTTTTGGAAAAGGGAAGGTTTGATCATTTGGAATTGAAGAGGTAGTTATAGTAACTAATGTAACATCTTATAAAATCCTTTTGAAGGTGAGCAATCCATTAGAGGTTGTATCTTGACAAAAAAAATTGAAAAAAGAACCCTGTTTTCTGTAATTACGTGTTCTTGGTGTTTTATAAGCACTATACGGACTGTACAACATTCTTAGGGTACAATATTAGTTGATTTTCATATAAATTTGTGTTAGCTTCTATTTGAAATTATTTTGAGGTATTTTCATCAAGCTTAGAGCAATTTAGAGCACATTTTCAAGAAACTATTTTGTAACCCTCAATTCAAGGGTTTTGAGAGTCTAGAGAGAGTTTATCAACCATTCCACCAATATAGGCTTTGTGAATCAATGGAATGGGTTAAATTAGGTTGCTTTTCAATTTGAGTGCTTTGGAAGGTATAGGGGAAGTAATATTATAGAATTTTCATTGTTTTCCTTAGTGATTTTCATTTATTTTTGGTTTAAGGATGATAGCTATAAGTAAGGTTTTGTTGAAATTGAAGTGTTTAAGGATGGAAATCAGTTTATTTACCATGTGTAGGCATATCCTAAGGTTTTTAAAGAATTTTAAAGGTGTTTGGAGGTTGGCAATGCACATTTTCAATAAACCCTCATTATTTGGAGCATTGTTAAGCCTAGAATAGGGGTTTTTATTTTGTGACCTTTAAAAGGGTTTAAGTGTTCAAAAATCTATTGATTCTAGAGTTTTATGACCTGATAAAAGAATTTCCAAAGTTATTTTATGTTGTGGAATTGATTTTTTGGGTCTTGCTTTGTAAATTAGGCCTATTTGATGCCTTCTTGTTGTGGTATAGTCATGTTTAGGGTAACTCCATTTCTTTTAAAATTTTTGACTGGTTTTGTCTTTGAGGACTATTACAAGCAAATTTGATCTAATGGTGCAAGCAATTGGGAAACTGATAAAATCGAGTTATGAGGGAATGTTTTTTGTTTTTTCCTGTCAAAACCAAGATGTTTAAGGTATTTGATGAGTTCAATAAGTTTTTTGAGTCATAATTCCAATTTTGGTGTCTTCTAGCCTTGTGAAATCAAGAGTCAAATAAGTGAATTTTGGTGAAATTTTAAAAGATATTTTCAAATTTTGTGGTTTGGTTCTTTAGAACCCTTGAAGTTTGTAGATGCTCTGAATCGATTGGTATCAAAGCTGGTTGATCTGGTGGTTTTTTAAGTTGTTGGTTGCAAGTGCTTGATCCATCTTAAAGTTGTAGGAAGGAAAGTAAGAAGGTGTGTTGGCCACAGACAAGGAAGATGTATGCGTTCACTATCCTCCAACAAAGATTAAGCTTGGGAGAAGGTACTGAGAGAGTGACACCACTGAGAGAAAGAGTGGTAGGTGCATTTTCTAGGATCTATTATTGGGTGAGATGGATGGTATGTTGAAGTTGTGTGATGAAGCAGTGAGGGAGGTGGATATCTATCTGAAAAGTACTTGAAGAGTTTGCATCCATTATAATCTAATTGAAAGTTAGTTTGAAGAATGATCCAATGATTCGAAAAGATGATGAGAAGCAAGTCAAGAGAAGGTCAAAGATGAATTGATAGAGGAGAGGAAAGATTGCTTAGAAAAGCATGGTGAAGACATAATAAGGACAGTCTTGTGTCCTTTGATTGGAAAAAAAAGGTGAGAGGGCAGTTAAATGCTATCAAGGTAATGGTTTAGAGATATGAGAATACTGAGAGAAAGGCAAGGCAAAAGGTAAAGACAAATGAAGACAAAAATGAAGGCAGGAGATGGGATGAACCAAGGTGACAAACAAAGGAAAATGAATGATTTCAAGAAGAAGCAATCCAAGACAAAGGTATGCAGATGTAAAGAGGCAAGTTGGATGCAAATCAATCCTCAAAGGGACTTGAGATTCTTTTTTAGGCCGGTTGTATGGTGCAAGAGCACATTATGCATTTTATACCTCTTTAAGGTAATCTTGTAAAATTTGAATCTTTATCATGTTGTAACTTTCATGGCATCATATGTGGTCCATTTTGATGTACTTGAATCAATTGGTTAGGTCTCTAGGTGGTTTTTTGGTGAAAGTGCTAAATAGTTTAAAATCTTTAAATTGTTGTCAATAATGCAAAAATGTAAAAATGCACAAATGGCAAGAAGTTGAAGAGTCATTTTTGGAAAAGGGAAGGTTTGATCATTGGGAATTAAAGAGGCAGTTATAGTAACTAATGTAACATATTATAAAGGCCATGTGAAGCAAATCAATTCATTAGAGGTTGTATCTTGAAGAAAATTTTGAATAAAGAACCCTATTTTCTACAATTACAATGTTTTCTTGGTGTTTTGTAAGCATTGTATAGACTGTACAACATTCTTAGGGTACAATCTTAATTTATTTTCATAGCACTTTGTGTTAGCTTCTATTTGAAATTATTTTGAGGGATTTTCATCAAGCATAGAGCAATTTAGAGCACATTTCCAAGAAATTGTTTTGTAACCCTCAATTCAAGGGTTTTGAGAGTCTAGAGAGAGTTTATCAACCATTCCATCGATTTAGGCTTTGTGAATTAGTGGAATGTGTTAAATTAGGTTTCTTTTCAGTTTGAGTGTGTTTGCAGGTATAGGGGAAGTCATCTTATAGAAGTTTCATTGTTGTCTTAAGTGATTTTCATTTATTTTTGGCTTAAGGATGATGGCTACAAGTAGGGTTTTGTTGAAATTGAAGTGTTTGAGGATGGGAATCAGTTTATTTACCAAGTGCATGCATATTCTAATACGTTTGAAGAATTTTCAAGGTGTTTGGAGGTTGGGAATGCACATTTTCAATAAAGATTTAAGTGTTCAAAAATCTATTGATTCTAGAGTTTTATGACCTGATAAAAGAATTTACAAAGTTATTTTATGTTGTGGAGTTGATTTGTTGGGTCTTGCTTTGTAAATTAGGCCTATTTGATGCCTTCTTACTATGGTATAGTCATGTTTAAGGTTGAACTTTACAAAAAAAACCCATTTGAGTTTTAAGTATGTTGTAAAAGGTTGTAATGGGTCCTAGAATCTATGTTTGGGTTTGGGTAACTCCATTTCTTGAAAAGTTTTGAATGGTTTTGTCTTTGAGGACTATTACAAGCAATTGGGAAACTGATAAAACAAAGTTATGAGGGAGTGTTTTTAGTTTGTTTCTATCAAAATAAATATGTTTAAGGTGTTTGATGAGTTCAATAATTTTTTTGAGTCATAATTTCAATTTTGGTGTCTTCTAGCCTTGTGAAATCAAGAGTCAAATAAGTGAATTTTGGTGAAAGTTTAAAAGATCTTTTCAAAGTTTGTGATTTGGGTCTTTGGAACCCTTGAATTTTGTAGATGCTCTGAATAAATTGGTATCAGAGCTGGTTGATCTAGTGGTTTGCTAAGTTGTTGGTTGCAGGTTTATGATCCATCTTAAAGTTGTAAGAAGGAGAGTAAGAAGGTGTGTTGGCTACAAAAAAGGAAGAGGTTTGTTTTCACTATCCTCCAACAGAGATTAAGCTGGGTAGAAGGTGCACAGAGAGTGACACAACTGAGAGAAAGAGTGGTAGGTGCATCTTCCAAAATCTACTATCGGGTAAGATGGATGGTATGTTGAGGTTGTGTGATGAAGCAGTGAGGGAGGTGGATATCTGTCTAAAAAAACACTTGAAGAGTTTGCATCCATTACAAGAGTTGAAAGTCAATTTGAAGAGTGATCCAATGATTGGAAAAGATGATGAGAAGCAAGTCAAGAGAAGGTCAAGGATGAATTGATAGAGGAGAGGAATGATTGCTTAGAAAAGAATGGTGAAGGCATAATAAGGACAATCTTGTGTCCTTTGATTGGAAGAAAAAGGTGAGAGGGCTGTTAAATACTGTCAAGGCAGTGGTTTAGAGATTTGAGAATATTGAGAGAAAGGCAAGGCAAAAGTCAAAGACAAATAAAGACAAAAATGAAGCCAGAAGATGGAATGAACCAAGGTGACAAACAAAGGAAAATGAATGATTTCAAGAAGAAGCAATCCAAGACAAAGGTATGCAGATGTAAAGAGGCAAGTTGGATGCAAATTAGTCCTCAAAGGGACTTGAGGTTCTTTTTCAAGCCGGTTGTATGGTGCAGGAGCACCTTATGCATTTTATTCCTCTTTAAGGAAATCTTGTAAAATTTGAATGTTTATCATGTTGTAACTATAATGGGGTCATATGTGGGCCATTTTTATATACTTGAATCAATTTATTAGGTCTCTAGGTGGGTTTTTGGTCAAAGTGTTAAATAGTGCAAAATCTTGAAATTGTTGTCAACAATGCAAAAATGTAAAAATACACAAATGGCAAGAAGTTGAAGTCATTTTTGGAAAAAGGGAAGGTTTGATCATTGGGAATTGAAGAGGCAATTAGAGTAACTGATGTAACATATTATAAAGGATTTTTGAAGGTGAACAAGTCATCAGAGGTTGTATCTTGAAGAAAATTTTGAATAAAGAACCCTGTTTTCTACAATTACAACATTTTCTTGGTGTCTTGTAAGAACTATACAGACTCTACAACATTCTCAGTGTACAATCTTAGTTGATTTTCATAGCACTTTGTGCTAGCTTCTATTTGAAAGTATTTTTAGGGATTTTCATCAAGCTTACAGAAATTTAGAGCACATTTTCAAGAAACTATTTTGTAACCCTCAATTCAAGGGTTTTGAGAGTCTAGAGAGAGTTTATCAACCATTCCACTGATTTAGGCTTTGTGAATAGGTGGAATGGGTTAAATTAGGTTTCTTTTCAGTTTGAGTGTGTTTGTAGGTATAGCGGAAGTCATCTTACAAAAGTTTCATTATTATCATCAGTGATTTTCATTGATTTTTGCTTTAAGGATGATGGCTACAAGTAGCGTTTTATTGAAATTGAACTGCTTAAGGATGAGAATTAGTTTATTTATCATGTGCATGCATATCCTAAGGTTTTTGGAGGTTAGGAATGCACATTTTCAATAAACCCTCATTATTTGGACCATTGTTAAGCCTAGAACAGGGGTTTGTGTTTTGTGACCTTTAAAAGGGTTTAAGTGTTCAAAAATATGTTGATTCTAGAGTTTTACAACCTAATAAAATACTGTCCAAAGTTATTTGATATTTTTGAGTTGATTTGTTGGGTCTTTCTTTGTAAATTAGGCCTATTTGGTGCCTTCTTGTTGCGGTACAGTCATGTTTAAGGTTGAACTTTACAAAACAACCCCATTTTAGTTTTAAGTATGTTGTAAAAGGCTATAATGGGTCCTAGAATCTGTGTTTGTTATTTGGGTAACTCCATTTATTTGAAAAACTTTAACTAGTTTTGTCTTTGAGGACTACTACAAGCAAATTTGATCTAATGGTGCAAGAAATTGGGAAACTAATAAAATAGAGTTATGAGGGAGTGTTTTTGCTTTGTCTCTATCAAAATCAATATTTTTAGGGTGTTTGATGAGTTCAGTAAGTGTTTTGAGTCATAATTCCAATTTTGGTGTCTTCTAGCCTTGTGAAATCAAGAGTCAAAGAAGTAAATTTTGGTGAGAGTTTAAAGGATCTTTTCAAAGTTTATGGTTTGGGTCTTTAGAACCTTTGAATTTTGTAGATGCTCTACATCACTTGGGTCCCACCGCAAGAGAACAAAAGATTGATCACCTCCAGGGATGAATGGCGGCAATTGTCAAGCAGATGAATAAAGACCAATCTTCCAAGGGAGAGCTGAAAGCACAAGTGGAAGACCTCACCACCTATATTTTTCAATGTACATCCACTGAGGAAGCTCCAATGACATCTTCGGCACCACCTTCGCTACTCTCTAAAGGTGATATAGGCAAGATGGAGAAAAAAAAAGCTAGACTAAGGCTACTAAATATTAGCTCTGGTAGGTGCTATACAATGGTGACATGGGCATACAACACACTGCTCGGATGATAAACAAGTTCTGAGATCTGTAGAAGAAGATTACAGACACAAAAAATATGTTTCATAGATTCACTAAGATCTATAGGATTACATATCCTAAGATCGAGAGCATCCTTAAGCTTCCTAAAGGAACATGGGAAAAGGAATTGGCACTTATTAAAGATTACCACTGGCTCATAGAGATCTGGTGAATGGGCCTCGATCATAAAAAGGAGGTATTGCAAGGAATATTGCAAGATGTTTAGCTTGATCTCCAGTGGGTTATGAAGCATTGAACCAATAATTAATACTATCTCAAGATACTGACTAACTATGACACGCTCGCCCTGGAATTAGGCCCTGAAAAGGTCAAGCCACTCTTCCACAAGAAGATGGAACAAGGGGCAACTAATGTATTGTCAAACTTCATGGATTTTGCTACGAGGGAATTTTTCCTATCAGAAAAATTCATCAAGGATATGCTTAACTACATAAAACATTGGGAGCAGATCACACAAAGGTTCAAGAAACTTACCTTCCAAAATCTCGAATCTAATATCCTAGAATGGGACAAGCTTCAAGCGTTGATTGGTAAATTTGTAGAGTATGCCAATGTTCAGAAGAGCAAGGGAGTGCCTGTAATAGATGATGAGTTCTTGGAAGTATAGCTGCAGCCAAAGGGCAGGTCACTACAGGACAAAAGTGTTGGATGTTGTGGTTGTGTTGCTGATATGTGGTTGTCATTGATGTCAACACTATTAGCATTTTTGCATTAGAAGTTGTATATGTCGAGGATATTGAGAAAATTGTAATAAGAAGTGCTACAGGTTGTCAGTGGAGAAGTGAAATTCAGTTTGTCGGTGTGATTAGTATGTTACTAATCTAAGGTTGTGGAATAAATGGTTTCTTTTTGAGTATATCTAGTTTATCCATGTCAAGTTTCAGAGATCTATGTGAAGATTTGATCAAGTTATGAAGATTTGTATTCTAATAGGTTTTTTATTACTTCAGTTTGTGTTCCTGATTGAAGATCATGTGATTTCTATAAGTTCAGCTATTTTGGATGCTTCTCTGGTGCTTCATGGTGTTTGTGGATGTTTCTAGTTTGTGCTCTATCTGTGTTGCATGTCTACATTGATCGTTGTGCTCGTGATCTGATATTTTCTCTTGCATGTTTATGTTTTTCATGTTCATGGATGACTAGGTGTTGAAGCGTGTTGTGGATCTTTGAGGAGAAATTAATTGAATTTTTTTTGTGTTGGAGTTGTTGATTTGGGTCTTCACTATGTTGTGGTCGACCTTGGTTGATTCACATTAAAAATTATCTATTGTTTTTGGCTGATAGTTTGTATTCATTTTATTATTTCTTTGTGGCCAACTTGAAGCAATTTAATTTCTTGTTGCGGATATATAAGAGTGATTTTTTTATCGTTTGGAAGTGTGCAAGTGTGAAGTGTGCGAGTCTTGTGTGCAAATATTATTTAGATCATTCAAAGGAAGAGTAGAGAGTGAAGAAGAGTGAAGTAGGGTGAGGCAGTGTTCATGTACTTAACCAGAACTGTAATTAGGCATTGGCAGATGTTATTTTCTCTGTTCAAATCCGGATGGTTGTAATCTGAATCTTTCTTTGGGAAATGAGCCCTCTTGTAATTGAGCAGTGAGCTCTAGGTAGTTTGCCTGAATGCATGTGCATTCTCATTCATACTTCTTTATACTTTTAACAATGTATAATCTTGTGGACTGATCTCCACCATGGTTTTTACCCTAACAGGGTTTCCACAAAAAAAAATCTTGTTGTTCTCTATGTTTCTGATGTGTTGATTATTTATGGTTTATTGTTCATTCATTAGATCTAATATTAATTTAAGTTAATATTGAAAAGTTTAAATATTCTGTGACAACTGATTCATCCCCCCCTCTCAGTTGTATGTCCTTGTTTTTCCAACAATTGGTATCACAGCAGGTTCCTTTGAAGAATTTTAAAAGCTTGAGGTGATCTGAGATGGAATCATACAAGGACAGTCCTAGATTTGATGGAACAAACTATTCTCTATGGAAAGCCAGAATGGAGTGTCATTTGAGGTGTATTAATGAACCCTTCTAGAAGATTACAAAGAATAGATATATTATTCCTCATAATGGTCCTTCCACTCCTAATGAGGTTAAAGAGGCTGAGATTAACATCAGGGCTATTGAAGCTTTGTTGAGTTCTCTGACGGATTCGAAAATGAAAAATGTGATGGATCTAAAGACAACTCATGAGATCTGGAAGAAGCTGGACACTTTGTATGAAGGAGATGCACTTGTGAAGGTTGCTAAGCTATAGAGTTTGAAAGGCGAGTATGAAACTTTGAAGATTGGTGAAGATGAAAATATTTCTTCTTTTATGCAAAGAGTAAATAAAATTTTGATGGATATTAAATGTGTTGGCAGTACCCTGGATGAACAAGAAATTGTAGCTAAAGTGCTCAGATCATTTCCTACTTCTTACAAATCAAAGACTCATGCTATTGAAGAGCTCAAAACGATAAAAAATGTGACAAGAGATATGTTGATTGGTAAACTTATTACCTTTGAGTTGAGTGAATTTGGTGATTCTACCCCCTAGAATAAATCTGCATTTAAGGCCTTTGTATCCAGAAGAAACAATCAAAGATATGATCTGGGAGAGAGTTCTAGAAATACATTCAAGTATGAGGAACAGATGAAACAAATCGAAGATGAAGAAAGAGAGGTAGAAGAGCTGGAAGCACTTATTGTGAAGAAAGAAGGTAGGGGACAAGGTAAGTATAAACAAAAGTATCCTATTAAATGTTTCTGTTGTAGTAAAATAGGTCATTTTTCCTCAAGGTTTCCTAAAAGAGTTCCTAGGTCTAAGCCTAACAAACCTAGATTTCAAAAGAAATGCCATTATGTTGAAGAAGTTGTGACTAATGAAGAATCTGATAAATAAAATGGAAATGAAGATGAATGGACTTTCATTGCTATCAAGGAAAATGGTTTGATGGCTACTGAATCTGCTAAAGTTGAGAAAGCTCTTGCAACCTAAATTGAAGAAAAGGATGAGTCATTTATTTATAGCGGATGCTCACATCATATGACTGGTGACAAAAGAAAATTTGTAAGTCTAAAGAAATATGATGGTGGGGTTGTAAGATTCATAGATAACAATGCTGGTTTGATTTGTGGTAGAGGATCTATTTGTCTTGGTGATAAACATAACACTGATGATGTCCTTTATGTTGAAGGCTTGAAGCATAACCTATTGAGTGTTGGATAGATGGTGGACAAGGGTTACAATCTTTAGATCAAAGATGGAAGATGTAGGATACTTAGAAGTTCTGGAAATGAAATTGCTTCAGGTACAAAAACAAAAGGAAATATTTTTTCACCTCAGTGCTATGAATGTAAGTTATTTAATTGCTTAAGTGGATGAAAGCTAGTTATGGCATAGGAGGTTGTGTCATGTGAATTTTGACAACAATGTCAAGGTAAGATCTACTCAAGCAGTAAGAGATCTACCTAAGCTAGTGAAGCCTACTAACACAATATGCAAGGAATGTTAGATGGGAAAATAGACTAGAGTTTCTTCTCAGAGCAAATAACATCATTCTAATGGAGTACTGGAGCTGGTGCATACTGATTTGTGTGGTCCCTCCAGAATCAAAAGTCTGCAATGATAAATGTACTTTATGCTGCTTATTTATGATTACTCTAGGATGATATTGGTTTCTTTCTTAAGAGAAAAATATGAAGCATTAGAGAAGTTAAAAATTTTCAAAGCTATGGAAGAGAATGAGACAGGTCTAAAGATCAAATTCCTAATGTCAAACAGATGTGGTGATTTGACCTCCCGAGAGTTCAATTATTTTTGTGAAGAGAATGGAATCAAAAGACAGTTATTTGCTCCTTGAACTGCTCAACAAAATGGAGTTGTAGAGAGAAACAATAGAACAATTCTAGATGTTGCTAGAACAATGATGTTGGAAGGAAATGTGCCTCACATCTACTGGAGAGAATTCGTAAGCACTGTTGTGTACACTCTAATCCGGGCAAATGTCAATGGTATTTTTGGTTACTCTACTAAAAGAAAGGCTTACTAGTGCTATAATAGAAGATTGAGAAAAATGGTTGAAAGTGAAAATTTCAGAGTTGATGAGGACTCTACTAGATCATCTAGATACTATGGATATGATTAAGATGACTAGCAAGATAATACAGACAAAGGGAAGAATGCTCAGACACAGAATCAAGTTCATATTGTTCTGGTAAATCAAGAAAGTCAAGAAGGAGAGACAAGTGGAAGTGCAGAAGAAAGAACAGAAGAACCAGAAGTGTGAGAGAATCCTAAAATTTTGAGGTATGTAAAGCTAAATCATTCTGAAGATCAAATTATAGGAGATAAGAATAAAGGTGTGCAGACTAGAAGAAGGATTGTAGAAGATTATTGTCTGATTTCCAAGATTGAGCCTAACAATGTCAATGAAGCTTGTAATGATGAACAATGGATGGAAGATATGAAGGAAGACCTAATGCAGATTGAAAAGAATGATACACGGATTCTTGTTCCAAAACCTAAAGATAAAAATGTGATTGGTACTAAATGGGTCTTTCAAAATAACCTGAATGAACAAGGTGAAGTGGTTCGGAATAAAGAAAGACTGGTATGTAAAGGGTATTCACAAATGGAAGGTATTGATTTTGAAGAAATCTTTGCCCCTATTGCCAGAATTGAACTTGTAAGATTATTTCTTGCTTATGTCGCATATAAGAACTACCACGTCTATCAAATGGATGTGAAGTCACCCTTTCTGAATGGTGAGTTAGAAGAAGAGGTATGTGTTGAATAGTTAGGTGGATTTCAACTAATTGATAAGGAAGACACAGTTTTTTATTGAAGAAAACTCTATATGGACTCAAGCAATCCCCTAGAGCCTAGTATGCTAGACTAGATAAATATTTACTAAAGCTTGGATTTAATAAAGGTACTATTGATAGCAACTTGTATTTTAAGTTGGATCATGATAAAGAGTTGATTATTGAAGTCTTTGTTGATGACATTATTTTGGGAGGTGATGATGATCTATGTATGAAGTTTGTTGATGAAATGAAAAGTGAATCTGAAATGAGTATGATTGGAGAGATGAATTTCTTTTTGGGATTGCAAGTCACTCAGTTAGAAAATGGTATTTTCATATCTCAGTCCAAATATGTGAGAGAGTTACTGAAGAATTTTTGCATGGAAGACTCAAAGCCTGTCGGTACACCCATGGTAACTGGATGAAAGTTAACACAAAATGATGATTCTCCTAAGGAAAATCAAACAAGATATAGTTCAATGATTAGCGGATTTCTCTACTTAACTCAGACTAGACCGGACATCATGAATGTTGTGTGTATGGTTGCTAGATATCAAGTTGATTTGAAAGAATCTCATGTGATTGTTGTGAAGAGAATTTTCAAGTATCTTAAAGGAATAGTTGATTTTGGGATTTGGTATCCTAAAAATGATTATCTTACCTTGAGTGCCTATACTGATGCGGATTGGGAAATAGATGTAGATGACAAGAAAAGAACAAGTGGTGGTGCCTTCTTCCTAGGGAAGAAACTGATGTCTTGGTTGAGTAAAAATCAGAATTCCATTTCCCTATCTACTATTGAGGCAGAGTATATTGCTGCTATAAATAATTGTACTCAAGTGCCATGGATGAAACAAATGTTGAAAGATATCAAAGTTGTATATGATGAGCCTACTGCCATATACTATGACAACTCAAGTGCAATAAACATATCGAAGAATCTAGTGCCACACTCTAATACCAAGCATATATCAATCAAGTTTCACTTCCTAAGGGAAGTCAGACTAGAGTATGTGCCTACCATAGAACAGATTGTAGACATTTTCACCAAGTTGTTTCCAAAGGATACTTTTGAGTATTGTTACCCAATTTTCACCTACGGGCTCAATTAGGGGAAATTATATTTTTAATTCAGCACGTGGATTAAATGTGGCTCCTGTAAGGGGTGAGCCCAGCGTGCAGGTGTTCGGTTTTCATTGGGAAGGTCTTCATCTAATGCTATTTTATAGGGAAGTCTATTGGAAAACCTCACCTCAGTCAGATTTGGCATAAAACTCATTAGAGAAGAAAGTCAACAAGACCCTCCTATTGTCTTCCCAACTAGCAGTGCATTATATTTGTTTGAATACACTGGTCGCTAGGACTTTCGGGTTGCCATGAGTCTTTATGTCTCACCAATGGTAGCTCACAAGTTGGCATCAGGGGGAATGGTTTGCCTTTGGCAGGAGGTATCAGCGACCATTTAGAGTCTCGCTGAAGAGGGGGATAGGCATACGTCTTGTCGAAGAATGGAGGTCTCAGCGAGGGGAGGCATCATTGGTGTAAGGTCTTCCCGACCCACTAGTGTCTTGTTGAAGTGTTCTTAGTTCGCCAAAGGTTTTTCCTTCGGCATGATGTCTCGGTGACTAGCGAAAGTCCCACCAAGAGGGATTGATATCGGCATAATATCTCACCGAGGGCTAGGGGTCTCACCAAAGAAATAGGAGCTCGGGGAGATGTCCCGGCGACTAGCAGAGCTCTCGATGAAAAGGTATGTCAACGGGGAGAAAGGCGGGCCTCGCTGTAATGTCTCGGCGACCAAAAGATGTCACACCAAAAGGATGGTTCCTTTGGTATAAGATGATGAGCTCGGGGAGATGTCCTACTGACATGGGGAGATCTCGGCAAAAGTTGTGAGTTCAGCCAGAGGTCTCACCAACCAAGAAAAGTATCCTCGACTGAAACGAAGGGAGTTTGATAGGAGTTCTTGCCGAAGCAAGGTGGTTTCAGTGGGAGGTCTAGCCGACAGGATGGGGTCTCCCTGAAATGAAGATGAGCTCACACACGAGAGGAGACATCATCGCTTTGAGGTCTTTCTGACCAATGAGGGGTCTTGGCGAAGGTTTGTGCCTTCAACAAGAGGTCTCATCAACACATGGGTGTCTCGCTAACAAAGGAGCACAATGGTATAATGATAAAGCTTTGGAATGAGGTCTTCCTGACTTGCCAATGTCTTATCGAAGGAAGTTTTGAGCCCGGGGAAAGTTGTTTGTGTTCGCTAAGAGGTCTCCCCGACCCGATGGTGTCTCACCAAAGGATGAAGGGCTCAATGAAGGCTTCTTGTCGAGGGCGAGAGTCTTTCCAATAGCAATGGACTTTCCAATCAATGAGGGGTATCAGCATGACTCTTAGTGCCTGCTATGACCTCTTTCCGAAGGTGAAAGTCTTACTGATGGTTTCAGGGATGTCAATATGACTTTTGTAGTTGGATGAAAACTCTCACTGACAGGTGTATGCTTTTCGATGCTGCTGCAGAGTATAATCACATCGGGGAGACAAGGTAGGTGTCTCACCAACATGCGACTCAATCTGAGTGACCCTTGACTATCTAGCGATCCCATGTAACATCTGTTCAGCCAATCAAAGGAGGCTACAAGAGATTCGTGGTAGTTTGACCCCTGTGAAGAAGATCAACGGAAGATAAGCAACATGGATCTGCTCTGAGAATAAAGCGATGAATTAGTTTGATATCTAGGAGGTGTGGCCAATAAAATAGTAGGGTGGAGACCATAGAGACAACTAGGATGTCAACTAGTGAGGGTCGATAGAAATTAATGACATTACCTTAGGGCATTCAAGGTAGTTCGGCAGGGAAGTTTGAGGGTGGACACGGAGGCCATGAAGTTAATATTGTGGTTGCAAAAGATCTAAAGGCTTCTCCTAAGGGCGATCTTTTCACACCAACATAGACAGTAGGGATACAATTGAATGTAGCATTAACTCCATTTGAAAAGATCTAAGGGTAGATCTTTCTGAAGATTGATATTTTTGTAAGCCCTAGGGGCTGACATCTTTTTGTATATAAGGCATTTTTTCCTCTTTCTAAAGGGGTTCAGATTATGCATTCTCAAGAGTTAGTGATTTTTAACAATCCTTTCTCAGTTGATGTATGCTTTGTAACTCATTTCGATTCTGGAATATAAAACACAGAGTTTACCTTGAAAACCAGTGTTAGTGTTTAGACTACTCTCATTTTTGTATTTTTAGATTATGCAATTTTTCAACTGTGCTTTTCTAAGTCTACATTCATACCTTATAGCTGTGAAATTCAACCTTCCTTCTTAAAATATGTATGTAGATCAAGCCTTTTAAGAATGATGCATAAGTTCAATAGGGTTATGTTGAGTAAATGAAATAGCTACCATTAGTTTTCCAGTGTATGTCCATCTTGTTTTTATTTCATGGTTTCTTATTAGTTCGGTGCATCACCATAGTATTTAGTTTTATTTTTATGCACTCTTTCTCCCTTTTCTTTTACAAAATTAGTAGTTTAGGTGACACCAAAGGAAGCCGGCCTTCTCCAGAGGTTGACCTCTTTCTATAAGTGACCCACAACTTTAGAGGTCTTCCCATGTTACATGAAGGTGTTGAACATCTAGTTCAACAAGGGTACAACTTCAGGTGATAATAAGTATCTCAGAGGGATGCTAGAGGTGATTACCCCTCTTGATATGAACTAGAGATGCATTGGTTTGCATCAATTCATGTGCTTCATAACTATATTCTGATTCAGATTGATGTTGTGATGCCTGCTACTCAAGGGGAGTAGTAAGATGTACAAATATGTGGTTCAGAGCTTGTATGTGGAAAGATAATGCTTATCTTTTCCATTGATGTCAAATGGGAAGAAGATTAATGTGACAATTTGGTGATTATCTATGGAAAAGAGCCTTGTGGGGAGAAAATCATGGAGAAGAGTTGAGGAGAAGAGTCAGAACCTAAGGAGGAGTAAGTGTAGTTGTGTTGATAGTATTTTTCATATCATGTGTTGCCATCAATGCTAAAGGGGGATATTTTTGGATGTTGTGGCTATGTTGTTGATATGTGGTTATCATTGATGTCAACACTATTAGCATTGTTGCATTAGAAGTTGTATATGTCAAGGATATTGAGAAAATTGCAATAAGAAATGATATAGGTTGTCAGTGGAGAAGTGAAGTTTAGTCTATTGGTGTGATCAGTATGTTTCTGATCTAAGGTTGTAGACTATTTTCTTGCTGAGTATATCTTGTTTATCCATATCAAGTTTCAAAGATCCACGTGAAGATTTGATCAAGTTATGAAGATTTGTATTTTGACAGTTTTTTTGTTACTTCAGTTTATGTTCCTAATTGAAGATCATGTTATTTCTGTAAGTTTATTTGTTTCAAATGCTTCTACGGTGTTTCATGGTGTGTGTGGATGTTTCTAGTTCATTCTCTATCTTTGTTGCATGTTCACATTGATCGTTGTGCTCGTGATCTAATATTTTCTCTTGCATGTTCATGTTTGTCATGTTCATGGCTGACTAGGTGTTGAAGCGTGTTATGGATCTTTGAGGAGAAATTAATTGAAGTGTTTTTGTGGTGGAGTTGTTGATTTGGGTCTTCACTATGTTGTTTCCAACCTTGGTTGATTCACATTAAAAATTATCTATTGTTTTTGGCCGATAGTTTGTATTCATTCTATTATTTCTTTGTGGCCAACTTGAAGTGATTTAATTTCTTGTTGCAGATATATAAGAGTGATTGTTTTATCATTTGGAAGTGTGCAAGTGTGAAGTGTGTGAGTCCTATGTGCGAATATTGTTCAAATCATTCAAAGGCAAAGAAAAGAGTGAAGAGTGAAGTAGAGTGAAGAAGTGTTCATGTGCTTAACCAGAACTATAATTAGGTATTAGCAGATGCTATTTTCTCAGTTCAAATCTGGGCAGTTGTAATCTGAATCTTTCTTTGGACAGTGATCCCTCTTGTAATTGAATAGTGATCTCTAGGAAAAGTGCATGAATGCATGTGCATTCCCATTCATACTTGTTTATACTTTTAACAGGGTATAATCTTGTGGACTGATCTCCACCGTGGTTTTTCCCCTAACTAGGTTTCCACGAAAAAAAATCTTGGTGTTCTTTGTGTATCTAAAGTGCTGATTATTTGTGGTTTATTGCTCATTCATCAGATCTGAGATTAAGTTAAGATTGAAAAGTTTAAATATTCTATGACAACTGATTCACCTCCCCTCTTAGTTGTTTTTCCTTGTTTTTCCAACAAAAAGTGCTACAATGCCAAGGCACTACAAGACAAAATAGGGAAAGTGACAAATAATGTATTTTATATTAGTAAATTTTGGGGGTAGGTGAAACCCTAGCTTGTAATGAATCTGAGGCATACAATGTAAATCAATCCTAGCCATTCATTTGGGATTTGGAAAACTATAAATAGGGGGTCTCCTCTCATTTTCAAAGAGAGAGTTGAGTTGTTTTGATTGGAGGTAAAAAATGGGTTTTGAAGGGACCCAGAACCCTTTACAAAATAAAGTAGCTTATAAAAAAGGAAAACAACATTATGCAGTAATCAGCCCAATGACAGTGAACCAACAACTAAAAAGAAGGCAACCAACCAACAACACTACATATTGTTCAAAATCTCTACAGCCTCCATTTCACTAGTAGACATCTTCTGCACATTATCCACAATATCAGACAACTCTATACTAGAGGCCCCACCATGATCTTTCATTCTGTTTCTAGTTTAGGCCCCTGACCCACTAGTTTTTACCTCACCACTCAAAACACTACCTTTAACACCACCCTTCTCACTAGTGCAATCCACATCCAACAACTTACCCACAATAGCAGTATCATTAGCAAACATAGTATCCTTTCTCTTTTTCGCAGTTATCACAGGGGAGATCACTTTAGTAAAGTCAAAAATACCCAAAACCTTAGGGACATCTCCACTCTTCATCACAAAATTCCACATTTTATCTATTTTATCCTCAAGGGATAAGATTCTCCCTTCTAAGTTTTGTTTCGAAATGATGGTTTCCTCCACCACAGTATTAGCCACAGTGTTAAGAGAGTCCATGAGATCATCAATTTGGATTTGGATAAAAAGATCCTCAACCTTACTAGTGATACCTCTAATTCTAACATTAGTCTTGTTAATCTCATGGAAGAACCACTTAAAGAGTTTAAACACATTACCATTATCATGAACCGAGACCAACACATCAGACAAATCCTCTCTGTCAAATTTCTTAATCCCTTTTCCCACAACAACGTCCTCATTAGAAGGACTAACATGAACCTCATCAATAGAAATATCCTTACCTTCGCCATTGAAGATAGGAGTCTTCATCTTTCGAATGGAGCAGGAAATTTCCTCCACAACAATCTTCCTTTTCATCAGCCTATCCACTTTCACTTTGCTAGTTTCCATAGTATGTCCCCCACCCATAGCCCTTTCCTTCCCTTGCTTATGCATCCCAATGTCAGCACTCAAAGAAGCCTCACCAAAGATACCTCCAGCCAGGGAAAGAGGGAAACCCTTCTCCAAGAGTTGGCCAGTAGTTCTCAACACCCTTCTCTTCTAGCTCACATCCTTAGTCTCCTGCAGTTGTCTAGTCACTAGGGGAGGAGACGAAGCTTCCCCATAAAGTTTATTTTTGTCCTTAACTCCCTTAGAATGAACATTCGCTACCACCTCATCACTACAAGTTGTATAGCCCTTTTTGTCATCCAGCTTCCTTTTCCCAGTCTTACCTAGAACAAGGGAATTGGGGCCCTCCTCAAAAGAGGCATACAAATCAAGGACATAATCAACATTATCATCCCTATCAGACTTAGAATATTTGTTCAAAATAGGCCTCCTCTTCTTAGATTTTTGACTAACCCTTTCCTCTTCTGACACCGTCTCATAACCCTCTTGGGGTTTAGCAATATCTTCCTTCTGGGACACAAGAGGTTTTTGCACCTCATGAACTTTGGTGTGTTCATAGATCAGGAGAATTATCCCTACATGTAGGATAGAGTTTCTGGGGTTTTTCATATGATCCTTAATCCCCGAGTCAAGTGACATCAACAAGTAGTATGGAAAGGAAATCCATTTCTTATGCCAAAAATGGTTAAGCAAAAGGAAATGGTAAGTGTTAATCACCCTATACCTTCCTTCCAAGCTGAAATACCTCATAATATTTTCAACAACATCACGCCATAGCACTTTTAAGGAGCTCCTCTAATAAACACCACTCTTTGTCATCTTCAAATCAGTAGCCTCATTCCCTTTAAATAAAAGACATCGCAACCTATGATTCTTTTTTGTCTCTGAACACCTTCATGCCATGCATAGCCAAGCCAATAATTTGGGCTATGAATTATTCATCAACCACAACTTCCCTTCCGCCCAAATTTAGGGTTCTCTCATTCCAACCTTGAGTAACCAGATCAATGACCTGGGGGTTGTTACCATGCAGTTTCTCTATATACAGAGTTAAGCCACCCTTCTCTAAAATCTCCCACACCTCCTTCCTCTAGTTAGCAGAAAAACAAGACTTAAGCTTGGCGTGGTTTCTTTCCCCACCCATCATAGAAGACTTAATAAACATAGGCCAAGCACAAAGCAGAAACCTCAAGAAACTAAGACAGATACCACCTAGAGCATAATTATAAAATAGAAGACTCTGGAAACAAAGACGAATATCACCCAGAATCTGTGCAAGGCCAGCAGAAGGAAAAAAATGAAATGATGAACTTGAACTCTGGTCCATGTGAAAGCCATCCCCCATACTTAAAACTTTAACATCCCCATTCATAAAATTAGGCCACATGAATAAGGACATGCACAACTCAATGTAAAATAAGATCAATAGCAACTTGAGATTAGCATTCATTGTTAATAATAGTTGTTGCCTCTAAAGGAATAGGATCATTTAAATCCCACTCCTTTCTTTCTATAACACCAAATTTTGTGAAGAAATCAGCTAACATATTTCCCTCTCTCAATATGTGGGAGATATAAAAAGTATCAAAGGAATTGATAATTTCAATGGAGTCCCTGACCAAGGCCTCAATAGTCCAAGACAGGGGTGAAACATTCTTTAAATTATTTATAATGTTCAAAGAGTCACCCTCCAACCAGACCTTCCTATACCCTTTTCTTTGAGCCATTTTGAGTCCATGATAAGAGAGATATGAGTTGTTAAATGACATGCTGCAGAAATTTTAATAGAACTTCATTGTTTTTGGTGGATTCTTGAGTTTCTTTCATGTTACATGATTCTTCTCCTCATATTTGATAGATTTAAATTGTCTTAGCTTGTTTTCTAAGTGTCTTCAAGTAGTTTTAGTGACTTAGTTGATGTTGTCCATTGATTTTGAAGAATGCTATGGTGTTGATGCTTTCCATGTTCATGTTTTTTGTTGGTTATTGATGATAAACAATAGTGTAAAGCTAGTTTGAACATAAATTCATTGTTGCACTTAAGTTTCATCTTTTATTCATGCTTTATGGTGAATGAATAGTTGAAATATCTGTAGACCCTACAAGATAGCACTAGTTTCATGATACTATGTGTTTTGGTTAAGTAGAACTTAGTTATAGGAAGGTTGTCCACTGTAGTATCCTCCATTATCACTATTCATCGGTAGTTGTAGTTTTAGGAACTTCCTTCCCCATTTTCCCTTTTGACCTTTCTTTGAATAATAGTTTAGGTTAAGTTCCAACATCATTGTAAAGCCAAATCTAATGATAAAAGTGGAGTTTTAGACTGTTGTTTTGAACTTACAACAACTGCACATCACTTCTAGAATATTAGGAACTCCATTCAAAGATCCAATCTCCTTCCAACTTAACAATTGTCTAGGCCCCTTGTGATTACTAGAAAATAACATCAATCCACTGAGTGTTTTTTGCAAGTCATGACTTGATACACGAGAGACCTTGGGATAATTTTTTGCAACTTTCTTTTGGGAAGTTGTCTTTCAAGAGAGGTAGTGCATTTGTGTGTTGCCTCTATTGAGAAGTGTAAAAACACCCATCAACAGAACTAGCGCTAGAAGGAGGGCTTCCCTTTTGTTAAGCTGGATCAAATTGGTTCCTTCTCCTCTGAGAGGTTCCAAAGAATACTAAGATATACACCCAACAAAAGGGAATTCCAAGAGCTACCTCCCCCTACCAAGGCTAAGAGAGATAAAAAAAAAGGGGAAGAAACTTCATCAGCCTCATCCGCTCCATCTACTTCTCCTCCATCCTCACCTCTTCCTTCCATCCATCCACCGCACACTCCTTCATTTATTGCACCCACTCCTTCTTCTCAGCCACCCCGAGCTTCCTTCTAGCTGCTCACTTCCCATGGTTGAGGCTCGCCTCTGCCATAGCCCTTCAAGTCCAAGGAGCTGCCCCAAGCGTTGTTGCTCCTTTGTAGCCCCAAGTTACTATTGCACAATAGGCACAATCTCTGCCTCTCATCATGGCTTGGTTGGGAAACAATCCTTCTCCCTTATCCTTCCAAGTTTACCATGATATGCCAAAGAACCCAGAGGGTTTCTGCATGAAGTTCTATCCTTGTGATCTGTAGAGGACAATGGAAGAACATATCAAGATCTTTCAAACAACATTGAAAGACATGCAAATAGTTCAGGAAGACATGGTGTGTCGGCTCTTTCCTTACTCTTTGGGGGAAGAGGCCTTTTATTGGTACATCAACTTACCAATGGGGTCCATCACCACTTGGGATATCTTGAAGAATGCCTTCCTATAGAAATACAAGATCCCATTCAACCCCTCTAAATTATATCAAAAATTCATGGTTGTTCGAAGAGAAGTCAACAAACCAATCAACTCCTTCAATGATCGTTTTCATTGTGCATATATGAGATTGCAAGCTCCGTACGTGGTTGATGATCCTTCAGCTCGATTGGTCTATTATGCTACCTTAGATAACCTCACATTGGCACTGGTAAAGAGAATTCACCCACCACCCACCAGTTTGGTGGAAGCTTATGCTAAGGTGGTCACAACAAATACAAACTTGGGACAAAATGTTGCTCGTCCATTGCCTTCCTTGGGACTAGCTACCCATCCAATGCAGATTCAAGGAATTGCCCAAGCCTTGGCACATTAGATGCCCATTATGAACCAAGTTCCACAACTTCCCATGGTGCCTCATCCAAGACATCCACTAAATCAAGCGCCCCCAGTGCCTCATTACTTGCAGTCATCATAGCAACAAGTTTATCCTCAGCAACCTCAAGTTCCCGCATACTTTCAAGGACCCAAATTCCCATCCATTCAACAGAATCAATAGTAGTAAAACCAGTCTTTCTTCAGAATCAAGCACCTCAACCAAATAATGTTGAGAAGGATCAGATAGATGAATTGACAGAGATGATCAAAAAGATTTCCACAAAAATGACGCACTTAAGAAACCAGAACAACTAGTTGTAGGCTTCCCAACGAAGCATTCAGGCCAACCTCAATTAGGATAACAGAGACAACCATGATGCAGGTGCCTCTTGTGGAAAAAATTATGAAAGGGGACAAAATTCTAATCAAAGCTTCGAAGGAAGGCCTTCACAAATACAAAACCAGACTTGGAACACAAGAACAAACAATGGAGGTGTTCCTACCCCTCTTGATCAGCCAGTCGGTGCAAAGAAGATGACAAGTGGGGTATACCTAGTCGAGGTAGCCTTTTCCAGATGGTGTCAGATCCACAAAATGAATAGGAACTCTAAATTGGATTTCCCAAAGTTCCACATGGTTGCAGAGATCTTTCAAGTGGAGGTTCAGAATGTTGTGGATGGTGTAGTCTGCAAAGACATAGTCCCATCCGAACTGTACAACTCTTTGGTACTCATGGTCAACCAAGCCTCGTTCCTGTGAAGTGAAAGCAATGCACCTAAAAAGGAGACTGATGCCCTAAGGGATGAAGAAGCAAAAGAGGTAAGCAATGAAGACTCTCTATCCTAGCATTTTACTTTAGTAGACAATGGTCCAGTAGAAAAGGAAGAATCCATTGAGGACGAAGTCTAGATGTTTCATCAAAGGGAAGCTACTTATAATTTTAGGAATAGGAAAGTAGGCATCCCTTTTACAACCTCTACGCCACCTAATAACTTTGGCACTCCACTTGACCCAAATGCTAGCAATAACCCAGGTTACCCCCTGGTGCCCACCCAGTATTTCAACAAAAATAAGCAACCGAATCAAATGCAAAACCAATTTTCTAGCTCCTCTCAAGGAAAATTCTTTGAGGCTAAAATTGAACAAATGGGAAAATATGTAGCTAAAGAATTTAAAAAGGTCAAAATTAGTTTTTCAGCCTTCGAGTTGCTTAAAGTCCCAACAGTTAGGAATTATTTCTTTAGAATGATTAATGGATTGCCTCTTCCAAGTCAACGCAAGAGATACCTACCAAGAGAGTCTCCTTTGATGAGTCACAGAATGAGCCAGTAATTAAGGAAATCTTAGGCAAGAAAACGGATGCCCCCTCAAATCAGCAAATAAGAAAGCAACCCG
Organism: Sequoia sempervirens; assembly: GCA_007258455.2. Lineage (NCBI taxonomy): Eukaryota > Viridiplantae > Streptophyta > Pinopsida > Cupressales > Cupressaceae > Sequoia > Sequoia sempervirens. Next base: position 527,579,901 of record VDFB02271358.1, on the reverse strand, counting down.
CTAAGGAGGAAAACCAAGTGCCAATCAATGATAAGACCAATGAGAAAGATAAAAATCAAGTAGCTCAGGCATAAAATCCCATGGGCTTGTTCTAGGGGAAGTTAGAAACACCACCCTTCCTCACTACTATCAAAATATTTGGAAAAAACCTGCATAGTTGTCTACTTGATTTAGGAGCATCATCTAATGTCATGCCACTTGTTGTATGCAAGGCATTAGGAATAGTCCCTACTCCTTCCCGACGGAAGGTTACCCAACTAGATAAAATAGAGGTGAATATACTTGGTGAAATCAATAGGATCCCTATATTGATTATTGCTAACCCAAGGGTGCAACAAGTCATCGACATTTAGGTACATGGATATCTCGAACATATATGGCATAATATTAGGAAGGGACTTCACCAATAAATTGAATGGATAAGTCATGATAGAATTTTCTCACATGTGGCTGCCATGGAAGGGGCTACCAAATCAGATCTGTATTGACTGAGAGCCACACAAGAATTTTATGATCATGGAGTACAATAACACAAATGAGGTATTGTTTGCTGAAATAGATTTGGACAATTATTGTCCTATGGCTTATCATAAAGAGCTAGAGTTTCGAGAGGAGGATGCAACTAAAGAGGTCCTCCTTGTGCTATGGAGTCCTCCTAATAGTCTAACCCATGCACCTCAGAGCACATAAATGCTAATTGAATCAGATGATGAAGAATCCTATGAGGATAGCAATCTAGGGTTATTAGATGGATTCCAAGATTTCATGGAAAAGTGTGTACAAGATCCAACTTAGCCTACGGGCTAGAATGGAATTTCAAGAGCTCTTGTTACCCAATTTGTGTCGGGTATATAATGCTACCCATTTAGAATTCAAATGTTGTTTGTGCCAAACATCAGTTGAGCATATCAAAGGACAAGTCACATGAAAAGAGGAAATCCAAATGAGACAGCAGAATCAAAAGTATGCTGAATTTGTGCCTTCATATGAAGTTGTTGATACAAATGTGCCACCAAAGCAGGACGTGTGCATGATCACCCCTAGAGTTAAATAATCCTCTAAGTTTTGGACGTTGCACTTTGATGGATCTAAGTCCAAGCAAGGAGTAGGAGTTAAGTTTCAACTCATCAGCGCCATAGGTAAGACATATTTTGCTACTCATAGGCTCCAAATTTATTGCACAAACAACGTAGCAGAGTATGAAGCATTAGTCCATGGTCTTTTAATGGATCTAAAGAAAAAGGTAAAAATGTTGCAAGTATTTGGTGACTTAGAGCTAGTGGTAAAGCATGTCAGAAAAGTATATTCCTACCATGATAGGAGATTGGAAAATTATATGCATAGAGTTTGGGTTGTCATAGAAGGATTGGATGATTTAATATCCAATTAATCCCTCACTCCAAGAATCATACGACTGATGCCTTAGCACAGGCAACTAACACCCTTCAGCCCCTTTCCCTAGCAGGCTTGAGAAAGTTCACTATCGAGCTCACCTCCTCTCCGTCGGTACTGAACAAATTTTACCAACTTCCAAGTGTTCAATGATAACAAAAATATCTTGGATTTCATCACAAGTTTTGATGTGTTTGAAACTTAGATAATTGATGAGGCAGAGCCTAAAGAGGTTGAATTAGATCTAGAGGGAGTCATCAACCTTAAGACGAACATGATTCCAAGGGGTATGGTCCAACTCAAATGAATATTTGACCTAGATTAGATCAGAGATTAGGATCAGCAAGCAAATAATGCTTCCATTGATAATCAATGTGATACCCACAACCTAGGGACTAACAAAGAAGTTAAAAATGTGTTCATTGGCAAGGTGTGCATGCCAAAAGAAAAGAAAGGGATTATTGATGCCCTACACAAATATCATGATGTGGTCACTTGGAGCTAGGAGGACTTGAAGACATATGATACCTCAATCATTACACACACCATTCCCCTTAGGCTAAATGTGAGACATTTTTGACAGTGACAATGCCCTATCAATGCACTACTAGAGCCCATCATCTACAAAGAAGTTCAGAAATTGTTGTCTTCCATAATTATCTTTCCAGTCAGGCACTCCACGTGGGTGGCCAATTTGGTCCTAGTCAAGAAAAAGAACAAAGAAATCAGATTATGTGTGGACTTCCGCAATATAAATAGAGCCTCAGAGAAAGAAAACTACCTAGTTACCTCATTGGATGAAGTGTTGCAGATAGTTAATGGATCCAAAATGATGTCTTTCTTGGATGGGTACTCAGACTACAATCAGGTAATGGTACAGTATGAGGACAGGCATAAGACAACATTCACCACAAAATGGGGAACCTTTTCTCATAGGAGAATTCCGTTTGGACTCGTCAATGTTGGTGCAACATTCCAGCATGCCATGGATATCGCCTTTAAATATTTGATTGGAAAATGCGTCATTATCTATGTGGATGATCTTATAGTGTTCTCAAAGAAGAGGGGGGGTCATGTCTCTGACTTATGTAAGGTTTTCTAGAAGTGTAGGGAGTTCAAAATAACCTTGATTGTGAAGAAGTGCATCTTTGGAGATACAAAAGGAAAACTCCTCGGAAACGTGCTTTTAGAGAAGAGAATTTCAATAGATCACGAACGCATTCAGGCCATTGTAAAAATTTAGTTTTTGTGTAGCAAGAAAGAGCTAAAGTATTTCTTTGGAAAGATAACTTTCATCAGAAAATTCATCACTGGCTTCGCTAAGATAGTCAAACCACTCAATGCCATGTTGAAGCAGGATTCCAAAGTCAAATGGAATCCAAAGGAAAAGCAAGCCTTCAAGAAAATGAAGAAAGTGATTGTTGATGCACTAGTAGTGGTCATCCTAGACTACCTGAAGCCATTCTACATCTACTCATTTGCTTCATACCATTCCTGCACCAACATATTGATTCAAAAGGACGATGAGGGAAGTGAACACTTGATTGCTTTCATGAGTGCCCCACTAAAAGATTCTGAGCTAAGATACCACAATGTGGAGAAGCAAGTATACACCTTAGTCAGAGGAGTCAATAAATTTAGACACTACATCTTGCAGAACAAGGTGTTTTCCATTGTGCCTAATCCAACAGTAAAAACATTTCTAATGCAAAATGAGTTGGGAGAAAGAAGATAAAAATGGGTCACTCTGTTGCAAGAGTATGACATGGAGATTCAATCACTCTGTTGCAAGAGTATGACATGGAGATTCTGAGCTAAGATACCACAATGTGGAGAAGCAAGTATACACCTTAGTCAGAGGAGTCAATAAATTTAGACACTAAATCTTGCAGAACAAGGTGTTTTCCATTGTGCCTAATCCAACAGTAAAAACATTTTTGATGCAAAATGAGTTGGGAGAAAGAAGATAAAAATGGGTCACTCTGTTGCAAGAGTATGACATGGAGATTCAACCCATGAAGTTGGTCTGAGGGTAGGCCCTCACCCAAATGATAGCTGAAACACTAGCTGAGGTTGGACCTGACCTCACTATTTATTAGTACCAACTGGAGGATGTATCCCCCAGAGAGTGGTATGATGACATTGTCTACTACCGTTGAATAACAAGAGCCTGCCTCACCTATAAGGACTATAGAAGCGTGCTCTCCAACTGAAAAGAAACAACTACATGCTGCAAGGGTCTATACTATACAAAAGAAACCATGAAGGGGTCTACATTAGATGCCTTGGGAAAGAGGAAGTAGCACGTGCATTAAAAGAATTTCATGATAAATTTCACAATGGTCATAGATCTGGCCCTTCAACCGCTCACCAAATCTTGTAGGCTGGGTACTATTGGCCGACGGTCTTTAATGATGCACACAATCATGTTTGAACCTGTCACATGTGCTAGAATGTTGTAACTAGAGAACAGAACGTTATTGTCCCACTATAACCAGTCCTAAAGGTAGGGTCATTCGCTCAATGGGGTCTCAACTTCATCGGCCCGATAAGCCCTCCCTCTTTTGTAGGTCACAGGGAAATTCTAACCGCTTTTGATTATTGTACTAGATGGATAGAAGCAATAGAATGTAAATAGTTCACAACTGAGGTAGTTAATTTTTTGGAAAGCTTTATTTTGAATCATTTTGGTTGCCCTTATGGTCTTGTGTGTGATAATGGCCCCACCTTTTTTTCACTCAATTTTGCTAGTTGGGCCTTTGATTATGGAATTTCCCTCAAGTTTTCATGCAACTATTGTCCCCAACAAAATGTCCTAGCTAAATCAATAAATAAAAATCTGATCACTGTGATTAAGAATTTTCTTGATAGAAATCCCAAGGATTGGCACACCTAGTTACATTTTTCCCTTTGGGAAGATCATACTCGACGTAAGGCTTCCCTGGGTGATTCCCTGTTCCACCTTGTTTATGGTTTAGAGCCCATCTTTCCCATCCACTTGAAGATTCCCACCCTTCAATTCCTCAACACTTACTATGAGGAGGGAGACTGCTAAGAAGCTCGCTTAGTCGAGCTACTTCATTTAGAAGATTTTTTTGACCACGCAATTGAAAATTTTGCCAAACACCAAGGTGTAGTTAAAAGATGGTTCGATCGTCAAGCCAAAGTCAAGGCCTTTAGGATTCTTGATTTAGTCCTCTATTGGGACAAGTCCCATGAAAAGAAATGGGGACATAAAATATTTGACAAGTTCTGGCTCAGCCCCTTTCAAATCTCAAATATTTTGGGAGATAATTCCTTTCGCCTCAAAACTTTAACTAGAGAGGATGTCCCTTTGCCTGTCAATAGACAACATCTTAACCATTATTTCATCCCCTGAGCTTTTGAGCTCATCTTTGTATATATTTGTACATAGGTCAGCCTAGGTTTCGTTTGCTTCGTTGTTGCATTTTCACTCATTTTTTATTGCTTTCTTGGCTGCTTTGCTTTGCTCAGAGTGTTTCTCTATTCCTGATGCGATGGTCATGCTTGCTTTGATGAATGGTTCACTTTGCTTCCCACTTTTGTGTGTTCTCTAGATAAATATTCACTCTTAATTGTTGATTTTTTATCACTTCAATGGATTGGTTTCCTTATTTGAACTCAGAATTGACCTAGAACATGACCCTTGGTTGAATCCTTTCACATTTATCTCAAATCATGCACGAAGTGCATATTAAATTATATCTGAAGAACTGTATGATGGTTGTTATGAGGTCTTAGTAGGAAAAAAATATTAAGTCTTCTCTAGTGAACACTGTGATCCCAAACACACAGTAAGCTTTGATGCTTACACAGTTGAGTGAAAAGAAAGAGCATTAAAAGATATCATGAAAATAATAAAAGGAAATAAAGTGATAAAATTAAGCAACTATGTGGGTGTGTAGATAACTCTATCGAGGCTATGGATGCCTAGCTAGAAATAGAACAATGTTCATCAGGTTGCAGCAACAACTCTATTAAGGCTACGGATTCCTAACTAGCAGTGGAGCAATGTCCAGGTGCACCATTGAAAAATGGCCACTTGTCATTTTCATGGTCTTTTTAGGCATGTCCTCTTGATGTTAGATCTATTTTGCTTTGATTCATTGATGTAATGTTGCTTGAACATTCACATTAGGTCCTTAAAATGAAAATAATGACATCTTTTGAAGGTGGCGTGAAGTGTTATAACACATTTCTACAATTTCATAGACTCTATTCATTACAATTCACCTTAAAATCACCTTTTTAGTCCTCATCAAGTGCTATTTTGAAGTGTTGTAAAGTCTTGTAACAAGATTTCACACTTTTTTAGGCATAATTTCACTATTTACACCTTTCTTATGCTTTATTTGACCTCTTTATGCCCTTATAAGGCTTAGTTAAGTGTCTTTTTGAATGTAAACCCAAGAAACAACATTAAATATAACTTAATTCCCGACACCCACATTTTAGTCCAAGGTGGGACCCATTTGCCATGGGTGATGAATGAGTCCCCCTTGGCTCCAAACTAAAAATATTTTAAATTTTCTTTCGCATTTTTATTCAAAATCACTTAATGTCAGCCTATGATGAGGTATTAATGGGTTACTAAGGCACAAGATTGTATAAATAAGTGATTTTCACCTCATTTTACATCTCCTAAGTCATTCAAGCAATCCCTTACAATCATACATCGCATCCAAGCATTCAAGAACTTTACAATATCAAATCAAGCATCAATCAAGCATTCAAAGGCAACCATTGATATATCTTAAGATTTTCATCAACAAGGGTTTGGAAAGTTGATAACATTTGCATGTTATTAGTTTATCTTTCTCTTTCATTTCATTATTTTATTAAGGGTTTGATTACCAAAGTGGGGTTTGACCAAGGAAAACCCCTATTTGCTAACCCTCAACCATCTTTCCCCTTTGTGCATGTGTTTTGTATGCAAAATTATCAATCATTTAGGTGTTGAAAAGTGGAGAACAAGTCAACTAGGTGCTTCAAGTCAAATCAACCATATTTCAAGTTTGGAGAAGACTTTATGTCTGTTTCTTGCAGAATTGACTTCGGCAACCTGACAAACAGACATCCTCAGATCTGGTGTTGCAGAGTTGTCTCCTAATTTCTTAGAATTTTGGGAGATGACTTATTTTCCATTAGTGGTGAATGAGGCCCACCTTAAGGCTAGAAATCTATCTTTTTTCAAATTATGGATCCCGACACTCAAAAACATGTTCCCGACAGTTTTTACTAGAAGCAGGACTGATTCGTTATCAGTGGCAAATGAGTCCCACTAGTGATTTTATGTGATTTTAGACAACATTCAAAACATTCCAGATTCTTCATCAGACTTCTAGGTGCACTCTAATTCAACCCTATTCTTTATTGTTTTGCATTCATTCATTCATAGGTCATTGTTTGCATATCACATTATGTTTTCAAACATTACATTAATCTTAGGTTTTGCATTCATAATTGCTCAATTTCATAGTTTAGTTGCATTCACATCATACATAGCATAATTTGACTAAACTAGCTAGATTCTTTGGCCCTTTCTTTCTCCTTTTAGGTGAAAAATCCTAGAAGTGATAGAAAGTCCTAGAGAGCCAAAAATCTATGGTTCATTTTGGTGAACCTGCATTTTGAACACTTTGCATTTTTTATTTCATCTTGCATCAACATTCAATTAGGGTATTTTTTTTTTTGCATCCTAGGGTTTCTCAAATTGCATTAGTGAAAGATTCATTTAGATTTCATTTTTGCATTGCATATCATTGAAAAAACTAAAAATTTGCATCTGCATCCTTCATTGCAATCTAAAAATCATTAGAATCACATAAAAAAAATTGAAAAACACAAAAAAAATTGCATACTGGGACTCATTCACCACCTTGGGCGAATCAGTCCCCCTACACTTTTTAAACAACACTTTCAGGCATTTTTCTACATTTCTATTTTTTGTAGTTACTTCTCTGTTACAGTTAGCAATTTTTTTATTATTTGCATTTAGAACTCCTACATTACCTTTCATTTACATTCATCCCATCCTTTGTGGTACCTGCATGATTTTTTGGTGTCCCATTGATAATACTTTGGTGAGATGAAGTTCTAGACTCATGGCTTCCCATGATAGCACTTTCATTATGGATCTTGGGATCTCAAGAGCTCCTACTCCTAGTATGGACAATGGTGCATTAGGAATTGATCATACCACTTCTATTCCTTCACCTTTCCATCCAATGAATGTTTCCATGCAAAACAACTCTCTTCCTCATGACAAGGTCATTAGTATTCATGGAGAATTTGCACATTTACAACAAGACTTGTCTCTTGAAAACATTTCCACCACTACCATACCTACAATAGAAAACCTTCATGTCTTGATTGAGAGTGATGATGGCTTACAAGTCATGAAAAGAATTGATGAAATATACAATAAACATGCTCCTAATACTTCCCAATCAACAAACGTAGTTGCAAGCCAAGGAAGATCTCACATTCCTCCCCCTTCAACCATAGCATTCATACCAACTTATACCACTCCTCAAGTTACAACAACTATGCAATAGGTTAGTCATGTGGCTCATTCCTTTCCAATTCCAACCAGAATTCCAAGTTCTTTTGTGGCATCACATGTCCCCTCTTCCACCTTCACCCCTCTAAGTGTCCCTTTCACTTCTCCTAGCATTACATATACCCCATCTCCATTTCCCCCTCCATCTCATACCCCTTACACTGATCCCATCATTACAAAACTCTTTAACATGGTTTCATCCATGCAACAACAACTCTCCACCATTAGCCAAAGCCAAAATACTCCACCACCATACCATGTTCGTGGTAGCCCATTATCCTTAGAGATTTTACACACCCAGATTCCACAAGGAATTGAAATACCTAGGTTTGAGAAATATGGGGGTAAAGGAGACCCTACCAACCATGTCAATGCATATACAACCTTGTGTAGTGAAGTTGTTGGAAAAAAAAATCTTGGGACCTTGAAAGACACTACATTAGACTGGTTTTCAAACCTACCCAATCATTCCATCTGATCATTTAAGGAACTTGTAGATGATTTCATAAGTTATTTCCAAGTTCACATGACTCCTAAGAAAACAATGGCAGATTTAATGTGTTGCAAACAAAATACCAATGAAAAAGTAACTGACTTCATTTCTCGTTACCAGTCATTGTATGCTCAAATTGATGTTAAGATTCCTGATTCAAATCTACAAAAGATGTTTATCAAGAATTTTCATACTCACCTTCAAGATAAGTTAACAATGATGAAATTCCCCTCGTTCATGCATTTATGTACGACCCTTTGTGATTATCACAACTCGGTTTTATAGTCGTGATTCAAAGTCCACTTCTAATCGAGCTAAGAAGTCTAAGAAAAATAACCACAATAATGGATCAAACTTTAGAAAACCCAGTCAATGCTTTTTACAATTTAATTTTCCTTCTCCACAATCACGCCAACCTATTCCAAGCCAAGTGGTTGCTCTTAAAACATTCGTTCACCATACCTATGGGGACCCGAAGAGAAAATTTACTCCCTTACCTGATACCCTTCACAATACCATGAACCAATTGCTCCAACAACAAATGCTCACATTGCCTACCATTAAACCACTTGATACCACCAAGCCTTTACCACCCAACTTCAAAGAAAATGATTATTTCCATTTTCATCGCCAAAATGGCCATGACACTGAACAATGTAAGCATCTAAAACACTTAGTTCAAGACCTCATTGATTTGGGTCAATTTTCCATTGCAAGTGTTAATGATCAAGGTAATAAGTCTATTGCACCCCCTAACCAGAATTTAAAAAATCTTTACCAACCCTATTCCTAAACACAACATTTCATTTGTCAAGGCTAGCGAACCTTCAAACCATCAAGTCATGAACATTGATACAAATACTGAAAAAAATCCAAATGCTACCCCATTCAATCCTATGGATGAACTTGTGGGTATGATAGACGTTGTCCCTTGTAAGGGCCCAACCAACAAAAATCTTGATATCACTTAACAAGATTCTTGATGGTCCTCTTTACATAGTTGACCAAATCTATGATAAGCCCACAAATGGGATATTAATAGATCTCACCTATGGAGAGAATGTGATCATAGAAGAATTTTTAGTACTAAATGAGCTATATTAAGATAACTATAATAAACCAACTACATGGATCAAAACACATACTGGTTTTGTGTGCCCTACGATCGATTGATCATACACCCATTACAAGTAGGACCTAAAACTTTGGAGGTAACATTTTCTATTATTTCACAATCAAACCAATTTCGTTTACAACTAGGTCATTCTTGGCTTTGCATGATGAAATTGGTCCCTTCTTTTGTTCATAAGTGTTTGAAGTTTCCACATGGAAATGAAATATTTACCATAAACCATAGTGGCTTTAATCCCTTATCTTCTAAAGGTATTTTTTCCTTAGAATATTTTTGGCCTGAACCTATGGAGCTCATCACCCCTCGTAAGGATTGCTTCTTCACAGCCTATCAAAAGTTCAAAGCCAAATGCATAGCCTAATTGTCTCTTCCATCCCTGTACACTTCCACTCCTATCTTGGATGAAACCATGCTTCAACCTAAGTCTGACATTGAACAAACCACACAACCTCATGAACAACCACCCATAAACATATCCCCTCCAACATTTAAATGACCAAGAGAAAGTGAACCAAATCATGTCATGCCTCCTCACATTAAACAAGTGTATAAAACTAAAGAGAAAGTGATTGACCCATTGTCTTCGATTTCTTCCATTCTTCCCCCTCAAGAAGAAAAGGAACCTATTATGGAGCAACCTGCTCTTACACCTCAACAAGTTGAAAATAAAATTAAAAAAAAAATGTGATTCTAGGGAGCATAGGCATCGTCGTCATCTCCATGCTCGTCAGTATCGAATGGAAGAAAATAACAAAACCCAACCTCCACCTATGAGAGAAGCAATAGATGATCAACTTCTTCCCCCTAACCCGCCAAAAGACAATGCAATCCAACCTTCACAACAAAATGAACCAATCCAACAACCACAACTTTTGCTTCATCCTTCCTTGGAGATAACCCTTTGTCCTCCCATTGTAATGAACCTTGATGACAATGAGGATGAGAAGATTACAAAAATAGATGAAGAAGTGCATAATGATCTAAACTCATTATTTTCATCTACCATGCGCTTAAATGATAAATCTTCTCAGCCAAGTGATGAACTTGGCACATCTCCTAGTTCATCCCTTGCAATTCTTCCTTTCGACAATCAACCACCCTCACATTACACTGAACATGATTGGGAGGTGAATGACCTGTTAGACAATTGACTTGCATTCTCCTTACTATCCTTTTTATAGTTTTCTTTTTCGATTTGCTTTTGTGTGTGTATTGTGTTCCCTCCTAATTTGTGTTTGATGTTCCCTCTCCTTGTATACTTCTTCTATTCATAGCTTTATTCTTCTATATGTCATGCATTGGTCTTTTTTTCTTTTGTTTTGTGTTTTCCTTTTGGGGATGATGCAAAGTGTTGAGACCGCAATGTCTCTCCCACATTGACCCAAAAGGTCCTTTCCTTTTTTGTCATTGTTTTGTGTTCTCCTTTTGGGGATGACACAAAGTGTTGAGACTCCCTATGTCTCTTCCATGTTGACCCAATCGTTCCCTTTTCCTTTTTCCTTTGTTTTTTCTTGTGTTTTCCTTTTGGGCATGATGCAAGACATTGAGACCAAAATGTCTCCTTCATGTTGACTCAAAAGCTTTTCCTTTGCTTTTATCTTTTCATTTTATTTTCGCTTGTGTTTTCCTTTTGGGGATGATGCAAAGTGTTGACACCACAATGTCTCTTCCATGTTGACTCAAAATGGACTTTTTTTTTCTTCTTTTTTTTCGCTCTCTTTGTGTCATTCTTCTAGTTCTATGTGCTTTGGGGAATGATGACGGTTCTGAGCTCTTTCATAAAAAACATTGCAGAAACGAACATACTGACCCCAAATCCATAGATCCCTTATGTGTTTGGTGCATTTCTTTCTGGGGGGAAACTCCTTTTTTTTGTTCTTTTGTTTCTTTTTCATAAACATGCAGCAACCTAACTTAGAAACATATGACTTGGCATAGGGACTTTCCAAGTTGGCTCTCATGTCTTGTTTTCCTTTTTTCATTTTCTTTCCTTTGCTACTTTAAAGCAATTGCTCCTAGAATAATGAGTGGAAATTCCTTTAAAGTGGGGGGCATACATTGGAATCATTTCATTTTGCATTCTTGTGTTCTTAGTGCAGCCTTATCATTTCATACAATGCGTTTATCACTTTGTGGACGACATTGGGTATGATGTCTTTCATAAGTGTGATCTATCTTACCATATTACATTCCTCTTGGTGGCCTGATGCGACACACGAAATCCCCTAAGTTGTGAATCTTTTATTCTTTGATTGGTCCTCTCTTGGAGACATTTGACATAATGTTCCCTAAGTTATAGACCTTGTATGAACTTAACAAGACTCCTTTGAACACCTTTTACATTTTACATGTCATTTTTGCATTTTACATTTTTTCTACCTTGCATAACACAACTTGCATGCTGGTGGTGTCATTGCATTTGTTCATGAGTTCTAAGCATACAAAGTTTTGCTTGTCTCATGAAGAACGAATCGATAGTTATCTTTGTGGAACCTTGTTAAAGTTATCAGGAAGTATAACTTTGATATTGTTGAGCGAGAAGCCCATTCTGAGGCACGAATTTCTGCATATCCACCTTTGTGTTTGTGGGTGCATGTGCCAACTAGCGTATGTACTTCACCTTTTTGGGTTTTCTCACCCAGTGGACCACCATGAGTTCTATCGCCCAAGAGTGAGTATATGCATTTTTATTTTTCAAACAATCAGCCTAGATCTTATCCACAACGAGTTGGATGAATGATCAAAGCTTCCATTTCTTTCTCATCATCATTTGTGTTCCTTTGTTCTTATGTTTAGTTTTCCATGGGATCTTCATCCTGGGGGCTTGATCATCCCTCTTGATTGTTGTCATTCCATCTTGCTAACATAAGTACATGGAAACCCCTCTCTCGATATTCATGGATACTTTAGTGTGAGTTTGAAGCAAGTTCATCCTCTCACTAAAGTGGGGGCTTAATGCACCATCAAAAAATGGGCACTTGTCATTTTCATGGTCCTTTTAGGCCTGTCCTCTTGATGTTACATCTATTTTTCATTGATTCATTGAAGTAATGTGGCTTGAACATTCACATTAGGTCCTTAAAATGCAAATAATGACATCTTGTGAAGGTGTTGTGAAGTGTTGTAACACATTTCTATACTTTTCTAGACTCTATTCATTACAATTCACCTTTAAATCACCTTTTTAGTCCTCATCAAGTCCTATTTTGAAGTGTTGTAAAGTCTTGTAACAAGATTTCACACTTTTCTAGGCATAATTTCACTGTTTACACCTTTCTTATGCTTTATTTGACCTCTTTATGCCCTTATAAGGCTTAGTTAAGTGTCTTTTTAAATGTAAACCCAAGAAACAACATTAAATATAACTTAATTCCTGACACCCACATTTAAGTCCAAGGTGGGACCCATTCACCATGGGTGGTGAATGAGTCCCCCTTGGCTCCAAATTCAAAATATTTTAAATTTTCTTTTGGATTTTTATTCAAAATCACTTGATGTCAGCCTATGATGAGGTATTAATGGGTTACTAAGGCACAAGATTGTATAAATAAGTGATTTTCACCTCATTTTACATCTCCTAAGTCATTCAAGAAATCCCCTACAATCATACATCACATCCAAGCATTCAAGCATTTTACAACATCAAATTACGCATCAATCAAGCATTCAAAGGCAGCCATTGATATATCTTCAAATTTTCATCAACAAGGGTTTGGTAAGTTGATAGCATTTGCATGTTATTAGTTTATCTTTCTCTTTCATTTCATTATTTTATTAAGGGTTTGATTACTAAAGTGGGGTTTGACTAAGGAAAACCCCTATTTGCTAACCCTCAACCATCTTTCCCCTTTATGCATGTGTTTTCTATGCAGATTTATCAAGTATTTAGGTGTTGAAAAGTGGAGAACAAGTCAACTAGGTGCTTCAAGTCAAATCAACCATATTTCAAGCTTGGAGAAGAATTTTTGTCCATTTCCTATAGAATTGACTTCGACAACCCAACAAGTAGACATCCTCAGATCTGGTGTTGCAGAGTTGTCTCCTAATTTCTCAGAATTTTGGGAGATGACTAATTTTTTATTATTGGCGAATGAGGCCCACCTTAAGGTTAGAAATATAGTTTTTTTCAGATTCTGGATCTCGACAATCAGAAACCTATTCCTGATAGTTTTTACCAAAAGCAGGACCGATTCACCATCAGTGGTGAATGAGTCCCACTGGTGATTTTTTGCGATTTTAGATAGCATTCAAAACATTCCAAATTCTTCATCATACTTCCAGGTGCACTCTAATTCAACACTTTTCTTTCTTGTTTTGCATTCATTCATTCATAGGTCATTGTTTGCATAGATTCACATTGTATTTTCAAAAATTACATTAATCTTAGGTTTTGCATTCATAATTTCTAAATTTCATATTTTAGTTGCATTCACATCATTCCATTTAATCTTAATCACATTATACATAGCATAATTTGAGTGAACTAGCTAGATTCTTTGTCCCTTTCTTTCTCCTTTTAGGTGAAAAACCCTAGAAGTGATAGAAAGTCCTAGAGAGCCAAAAATCTATGGTTCACCAGGTTAGTTTTGGGGTTAGATAGTTTACATAGCTTACTTTAGTTGATTAAAGCTTGTGCATTATAGTCTCTAAAGAAAAGGGAATGAACTCACTATGCACACAATTATGAGATACTCTTGTGATTTGATTCATTTGAGGATCTCATCCTCCTTCAAGTCTCTTAGTTCGCCCAATGGAAACTGGCTTCTAGTCTGTGAGACCAAATATTTTGCATTCTGAATGAATATTTATCCTTAGAACACTCTAAAGCATTCCCTAGTAGAGTCACCATTTGTTGTTCCTATAGCACACACGCCCCATTCAGAATGGGGACCCTCTCTTTTCCTCCTTCGTCAGGTCACTTTTTGCCTTTACCTCATTTTGTGTGCTCCCTGTTTTAAAATTCCAAGTGATTAAGGAGCTCTAAAATCATCATCTTGAGTTGACCAAGGTTCACCACCCAAAATTCCCTAAGTCTTTTGATTTTGCGGGTCTCCACTGGCAGTTTTCCCTTTGCTTTCAAAGCTGGCATCTTTCTCTTGGTGTGAGTTTTCCCTTGTGGGTTTCCCCTAGCGGGATTCTATTTCGCCTTCACCATTTCAGTGGTGGCCAACCTGGGATGTCCGCCTATATGGTGGGCCTCGTGTCCTCCATCGCTGCCCTCTTTGCAAACCTGTCGAACAGGGATCACCTGACTACCTTCTGCACCGCAATCTCTGACCTTCCCGATGTCGGCGCTTTTGAAAACTATGCCCAGCCATCCCATTGGCCATCATACAGGAAATTAATGTAGGTCATTAATGGTGAATTTCCTATATATAGCATGATGGACCTATCATTTTCATTCTTTCGGTCAAAAAATTGAGAAACTTGGTAGAGCTCCAGCCAGTCTTCGCCACCTTCACACCCGCGCAACCCTTTGGTTGTTTTCAAACATGTTCATTGAATTCTTCATCAAGTTCTATGGGATCTTATGGTAGGTTTTCCTCCGCTTCCCTAACCGCGTTCTTTTTAATGGGTTATGTAAATTTGTTAAAATATTAAGGAGAAAACCCCAAAACCTTCTTGGCGACAATTAAAACACCAAATTTTGCGCTTACCCATTTCGAGAAAACTTAGAAAATCATCCAAAATTTGCCTATTCGGACCCTAGAGAACTTCAACCCTCGGTCATCGTTCTTCATTAGGGAATTCATGCTCTTGTAGGCCGCAAACCTTCCTTCACCACTATGTGGATTCTCAAGCTTCTAACATAAAGCCTGAGGCCTTCGCCCTTGGCGGGTCTGCACATGCAGGCAGACACCATCCCTTTGTTGTGATCTATTGGAACTAGAAAAAATGAAGTAAAACTAATGAATCCAAGGGCCCCTATGGGTCCACTCTTGTGGGTTTTTGCATGTGGGCAGCCCTTCCTAACCTGTCATTCTCCAACAGCTATCCAATGTTGGCATCCCACCTTGCAGGCACCCTGAGGGCCACATCTTCCAACCTTAGCAAGGCACTAGAGTTTCCTTTGTGGGTCATTTTCTATGGACTTCCACTGCTTCTTCAGCGCTATTGTTAATGCGTTCACCAGCAGCCAATACAATACTCCTTTCCACGTCATGGGGCCCGCAGTCTCCTTCGTCCCCTAAACTTCCCCGAAGAAACCTAAGTCTTGATTCCCTCACGGGTCGAGCATTGCAAGGTCTGTCTGCGGACCGCCCTGCCCTCTTCATTGTTTGCGAATGGAAGATGACCTCCTTCCATTCGCCTTGTGAACCCAAACCTTGTGATTTCCTCCCAGAATTTCTATTGAAAATTGCTAAATATAAATGCATTGTAGGAATTCCTGTTGCAGGTCACCACCTGCGGTTGGCCATCATGTAACTGTCATTTGCAAACAGCCATACCCCTCTATATTTCCCCACACTAGAACTTGAGCTCCTCACAATCGTTTGGCCTTCCTCAAGCGAATGACCTTCCACTGAGACACCTTTGTGGACTCGCCTAATTGGGTCGCCTGTTGCAGGATGTCACTTCATTTCTATTGTCCCTAAATGTCTTTCTCCTAATGGTCTTTCGCAGCTCTCCACCCACATGATCCTGAAACATTTGAACCTCAAGGAATGAACCCAAGCTATCTAAACTTCCTGCGGGTCCCACCATGCAGGATTCTCTTAGCGGGTTTCCTCTTCCTGAATGTTGTTTCAAAACAGTAAGGCTAAAAACATCCTTGATGATGCCTGCCTCTACATGCCTTATGCCCGCATAACTAAAAAATCAATCAAATTCTTTCAAATGACTTTGTGGTTGATTGATCAATTCTCCAAATGCCCAAATACCTTGACTTACCCCTTGAAGTCTAAGTGTGGAAAGTTGGATGCGGAAGGCCGCCTATGGGTCATCGGGCCCCCAACGCCATTTCATTCCAAGTTACTTATGATGGCTGCCAGCCCAGGGAAACCCGCATCCCTCAGCCTGCATTCTCATAATTGGTCCAAATGAGCATTAAATGATAGGTTTTAATGAATTTTATGATCTTTGATTATGGAATATGTGATCTAACCCTTTTTTTTGTAGGATTCCACTAACGCTTTCCTCACTTTTCATATGAATATGCTTACTGCACCTCTGTTTGGAGGATTTATGGAATCAGTTGTGGGACCATCAGGAGAATCCACAGAGAAGGAACAGGGGAAGAAGTCAGCTAAGGTACCAAGAGGAAAGGAGGACAAGGACCAGATGAAATATCAATTCCAAGGGGTGGATATCATCTCCAGAGTCACCACTGGTTGGGACACAGTCTCATATACCAACCTAGGGCACATAGACATCGATGAATTTCAGTGAAGGGTCATAATCAACCCAACCACCAACAATGCCAGAAAGATCTGAAAGAGTGGTTTAGCCAAGACAGTTGTCTTTCCTCTTGCTCTAGTTCCCTCAGAACTAGTAATGGCATGCATGGAGGCCTACCATGTAGGCAATAGGAAAATCATTGATCATAAAGGAAGGGTGTTGGCAGATTTGTCTGCCAAGTCCATAGGTGAAACATTTCAAATTCCTACCTTCGACCCTATGGAAGAGATAGAAAAGGAGAACACTGAAAACATGTTGAAGGCCAACCCCTTGGGATGCAAGAAGCTAATCAACCAACATTGGTTGAAAGAGAAGAGGGGAAGTGCTGCCAAGGTGCCCCAGGAGCTGTTTTGAAGTGATTTCTATGAAGACTATCATGATTTGGTGACTCTCTTGAGTAGGGTGATGGGTATTCCCACCATTGCCTACTTCCAAGAATGGATGTTCTATTTTATTGAGGATATCATAAAAGGTAAAACTAAGTTTCACTAGGAAAAGATGATCAGTGACAATTTGCATAATCAATTCATGGCTGTGAAGAAGACGTCATAGTTCTATATGACTTCCTACTTGGTGTACCTCCTGGCAGAGACATTCCCTTACAAAGGCCTATTTTTTGCTCAAATTCAAACTCTAGGAAGGGAACTAAAGGTGTATTATAGACACCCACAACTACAATACCAAAACTTCAAGAGGGAGTATCACAGAGTGAATGATGCATTTATGGGGCACATCATCCGGCTTCTTGTAGGGGATTCTGAAAGAAGAGTTTTGTACAGTGCTCGTGTTTTCATCCACTGATTAAGGTATCTATTTATACAATTCCCAAAATTCACTTATATCATAACAGAGGGCTTCTCTGAGAGGCCTTACAAGCTTCCCTAGTACCCTAATGACCAGATGGTCATATTGGAAGTCTCCCGGTAGTTGTAGAATGCTCATACTCTACTAAGCAATAAACATAGGGTAGGAATTCCCTAACCTCTCACCTTCGGTCAGGGAATGTATGCTATTCCTGCATCCCAATGCACAAAATTCTTAGAAAACGAAATAGTGGAGTATAATATGGACCTCCACACAGCCAGACCCAGGATGGATCCCTACGACAAACTAAAGAAGATTGTCAGAAAAGAATATGCCCACCTGCCCCATATTGAATACTTTTGGGAAAACTACCGAGATGATAAGGAGGTGCATATGTGGCACTACATGCGTACGACTCCTCAATTTTTGAAATCAATCAATCTCTTCCTGGTGGCCAACCAGATCATGGAGGATGAGGACATCATTTTGGATCCAAGATTTGATGTTGTGGCTAACTTTTCACTACCACTAATAGATTGGAATGAGAAGCAGGTCAATGACCTCGATATTGTTACTAATCCAGTGGAGAACAGATGTAGTGCCCTCCATTTGCGTTGTCTTTGTAATGCATTTCAACTCGTTGTGAGGTCAGGTATTGTTGGACTATGAGTGCATTTGATTTATTCAGGTCGATAAATGTTTTTGATCAAATTATGACATTTAAATAGGATTATAAAGATAAAAGGTATAGTGGTTAATTAAAAGAAAATAAATAATTAAATAAATGTCTTAATATAATTAGAGGTTATGAAAGAATAAAATTACGTTGTTAATAGAAATAAATAAAAATAGAATATTGCAAGGTAATTATTACTTTGAATATATTATAAATCAATATTATAATAAAATAAGTAGATAATAGTAATATTTAATAGTTGATCTATTTGGTTCATATATGATAGAGTCAGTTATAAATAAGGAATAGGGGTAGTGGCGTAATGCAGAGATTGGTGAAAATAAGTAATTTTATGAAGGGGCTGGTAGTTACGGATTTGCTGGAGTGTTAGTTTGTAACGACTTTGCTTGGAAAGAGAGAAAAAAGACTGATGCATCCAGCAGGGAGGGGGAAGGAAAGAGGCGATAACTGCAACCCTTGAAAATAACTATAATAAAGCTAGGAGATGGCAATATTTGGGGATTAAAAAAATATTCACTTTCGAATATGTTTGGCAACCTACGAAGAGAGGGACTAGTGTTTTGCTTCGAGTGCCTAACCACAAGTTTTCATTCTCGCAGCGGTGGGAAAAAGAGAACGATGAGGTGCAAATACGCGACTTATGAGTAAGAGAATTAATGTACAGCTTTTTCTTTTTTGAATTTGACGCATTTTTTTTTGACACAACCATCACAAAAACTTATGTGCGAAATACAATAAGGAAAAGAAATTATGCATAAATTGTCACTTGAATGATTTCAAAATGAGATAAATTTTTCTTTGAATTTCAGATTGTGTGGATGGGATTTGGAAACATTATAAGACTTTCACATAGCGCCTATCTTGCCGTATTGCTTGATGGACGACCCATCATTATTACTTGATATATGTTTTAGTGCGCATTACAAAATAGTGCGAGCCTATTTCTATTTAGATTGTTCCATTTAGCATCACCAATATTCTCTGCAAAATTTTTGTATCTGTTTAAGATGATTGAAATGTTTCACATCTCTCAGAATATACTCTCTTACAACCAACTCTCCTATTGTTATGCTCCTGTGCTTAGCAAGTTCATTCGCAGCATCTTATGTTTAAAAACGTATATGTTGAGTCATCGGGTATCAAAGAACACCGAAGTTTATATGAGATGTGTGATGTTACACTTTAATTGGGGTCTGATTCAGTTACTGAGAATTAAGTAGTATCGATGTCTTGTGCGGTTTTGAACCTAAGTTTCCGCTTCCTTAGCCTAATTCTTTGGATCCCTTTCAATCTTTAGTCAACTTAATGGCCTTCTTTCCTTGAACTGGAATTCGTTCTCCTTCATTATTCTTGATCTTAGGTTGAATTCAATTTTGAAGGTTTCTTTTGATTAAATCAATTCCCTTTTTGATATACAAGAAAATAAGCTCCGATGCTAAAACATTAGCATGATCCTAGTCTTGGGGTATCGAGTGTAATAGGAAGTAGTAGTGGGGGTATTACCTCTATTCGGTCTTGGGTTGTTAATATCTTTCCCATTCTTCAAATCATTTGGCTTCACTCGCAGTATTAATTATTTTAGACATAATAATCTTGCCTTCTCCTTATATATATACCGTGGCTCCTGAGAAGTTATGCGAACCATACAATGCATTAGTTGGATTGACCTCACCTTTCTCCTTCCTTTCAAACTAGTGAATAACATTTTGGATTTGATAACAATGCAAGTAGACAACGATATTTCCAAATTACAATATTCACTTTCTAATATACTTGGAAACCTGTCACTGTTACGCCTGTTAGAGTTGTGGCATTGTACAGAATTGAATAGTCTCCCTGGAACCATTGGCAAACCATCATTGCCGCAACGTTTGGACTTGCAAAGGAGTAGTAAATTTAATAACCTCTCTATTTTCATTGACAACCGGTGGCTGCAGTGCAATTAAACTTGGTAGGGTGTTTAGATTTAAATATATTCTCTGATTTCGTACCAACCTGTCTCAGCTGTTATACCTGAACTTAATAGGAAGTTTAGAGGTTTAAAAATATGTTTGATTTCTTTGGCATCCTGTTACAGCCACGCACCAGAACATATAGGAAGTTTAAAGGTTTAGAAAATCCCTCTGTTTCTTTGCCAACCTGTCACATTTGTAACACTTGAAAGTAGAATATTGTAGAGGATTAAATAACCTTCCTGATACCTTTGTTAACCTTTCATTTCTGAAGCTTTTGAACAAAATAGGAAACTTTAAAGACTTAAATAATTCTGTTGTTTCTTTTGTCAATCTATCACAGCAGCTGCATCTAATCTATAAGTCGTATTTTTATTGTATAATGTTAGTATTTTCTGCGTAGAAGAATTAGTTATTAAATAAATTGGACTAAGTTATAAGAAAAAGATAACTATATTTATTTATTAGGTTATGTTATGTTGAGGAAGATTTACTTATCTATAATTTTGTAATAAAAGACCCTGACCTTATTAAATAAATATAAGAATGGGACTAAGACTAGATAATAGGGAAGTAAGTCAATTATGTTTTACTAAGGGATGATTAGATCTTATTGATATTAATTGTATTTTGCTTCTTCATTTAACCATCTAACCTTGACAACTATGTGTATCGCTATTAAGGCAAGTTGACAAAAGGCATGAAGGTACACACCTTTTTTGTAAGTTCGATTATACAAATCTAAGTATGTTTATTTGATAAAATGTTAGAGAAATGTATTTCTTTAGTATTTCTTATATGTTTTATTTGCCACGTTTTAGCCTTCATAGTAAAATCTCATCATATTTTAATATCTTGTAGACTTTTTATGTAGTTGGTTACTTAGAATAAAATATTGCTACAATTACTTGTGAATTATAGTGCAAGGGAATAAATTAGATTTATTAGGTAGTTAAGTTGGAGAGTTATGTGATGTGTTATTGAGTAAGTTAGTAAAGTGATTAGGGAGAGTTTCCTTATGTTAATTTTTGATAATTTGGGTAACATTGATAGATTAGTTTATTCTTAATTTGGTTAGTTTCAAGTGGAATAGTTAACTTAGAAATAATGAAAAGTAGAGTTTTGTATGTTGTTGATGTATGTAGATAATATTGGTGATAAGGATTATGTTTAGGTGGGAGAATTGATTTATAAGATAAATGGAGGTAAATAAATTTGAAAACTTTAAATAGTTGGGTATTACGATAAAGGCTAGTGAATGATTGTAGATTCGATAAATGTTTTGATTAATTATATTTAGTTAAACAAAGGGTTTATGTAAATGAATAAAATTAGATGATCTCTTCTAAGTCAATTTCCCTCATATTCTTTTAATAGTTGATTTGTGGGTTTTCTATAAGAATAGTTCTAGAAAATACTTGTGATTGATATCATGATCAAATTGTTTGTTTGAGTGGGTTGATCTTCGAAGGGAGATTGTTGTTATAATGTGTAAATTGGAATATATTTGTTTTAATTTGTATTTGGAAGAGTATACTTGTGAATAGTGTCTTATGGCTTAAAACATTAGATTTTATCTTCACTTCGCAATATTGTGCTATCCTTAAATGTTGGAAATGATTGATCTTTAAAATAATGTTCTTTTTAGATTGTTCCAAATTACTTCTTATTGAATGAATGGATATATTGTTAGAATGTGTGGTTTTATGGATTCTTTCAATGTGACTTTTCGTGAGTTGATTTTGAGTTGGGAATTTTCTCTCAATTAATGTATGTTGCTATTCGTTGGGAACCCATATGTTTTCTTTTGGTTCTTTACCCTAAGTGGTAAATCGGTTAATGTTATCTTTTTCATGATTGATGGTTCTGCTTGAGTTGTTGATGAGTCAAATTGAAAAGTTCTTTGAGTTATGGGTATTCCGAGAGGAGAAAATAGAGGTTTCCCTTGGATGTTCGATTTAGTTCGTATCGAAGTTGTTGATGTTGTTTAAGGGAGTTGTTGATCTTATTTTGATGTATTCTCTCATTATATTTGAATTTAAAATAGTTTTTCAAGGTTTTGCTTTTATTGTTGTCATATTTTCATGGGGAAACCCTAGTGTAACTTTTTGAGAATCTTCCAGAGGCTTGTTTTTATGGTTGGTCAATGTTCTCTCTCTATGTGCCTTGATGTGGCAAGTGCCTTGGTATTTGGAATTTGAAAGGGTTGTACATGAATCGTTGAGATTTTGATTATGTATTATAGCGAGATGGGTAATGCCTCGCATGCTTCTCTATTGTGATCTAATGTTCCTGTTATGTTGTACAACCCTTGGATTTTGGTTTTTATGTTTTGAGTGTCTAGAGAGAGAGAGTGGCTCTAAGTGGGTGGTCGGCGCACAAAGGGGTGCCAGGATAGCCCTTGTTAGAGTGAAATTAACAAGTGATAATTTAAATAATTAACTAGGGGATGGGTAGTAAAACACTAAAAAGATAATTGTTGCCTCATCCGCCTTTCAGTGCTACCACAGACTAAAGGGGATTGAGAAGGCCATGGTTGGCAAGATCGTCACCTTGTCTTCATGAAAGGTTAACGATTCTGCATGAGCAACCCTATGGAGCGGCGCCTTGAGATAGGCTGTCAGGATAACCATAAATGGAGGCGGCTCCTAGCGCTTGGTTGTCTGGATAATCTGTCAGTAGATGGAGGCGGCACCTTGCAATAGGTAGTCTGGAGAATCCATGTTAAGCCATGCGATGACACTCTCCTCTAACACTCCTTCTTATGTTGCTTCTTTGGAAATCCTCTGGAAGTGGTCCTTTGTCTTACATGATTTATGGTTTTATCTTTGGCGTACTTTGTGGTCTTGTATGATCTCATTGATATTTGACTTATGACCTTGTACCCTTATGGTATTGTGATATGATGTTATTGGATTGTTTAATTACCATTTGGAATTGTATTATGTTTATTAACTCAGCTTGATTTAGAAGTGTTTTATGATCTTCCTTTGGTTACTTGGTTACTAGTCATTGCTTTGATTTATGAGATGAGATTTATGACTTTGAGTTATTATGTTGACTCTTGGATGTGGTTGATTATGTCATTATAATTTCTGAGAGTTATGATACTTTTGTATGGCGTTGAGTCTTGTGGTGCCCTGTTTGGATGTTCTTGGTTGAGGTCTCTTTCTTGTTAGCTCCTAGCATGGGGTGTGGGTCTTCGGACTCACATGGTCGGGTGGAACATGCTAAGAACCCCATTGGGTCCCCAGTCGAGGATCGAAAGGTGCAGATTGGTGTTGTGGCAGCGACTCCAGAGTTGTATCTATCTTGGAGCCAGTTATGATATTGTGCATCATGTTATCTTGTTGTATGGGTTCCATTCATACTTGGAACACTTTTGTAACAATGTACTATAATGTAATGTAACGTTAAACCTTGTGTGGATGTTGGCCATGGTGGTTGCTACTTAAGGTATTGAATTAATCATGTATATGTTGTATTTATGTACACAAATGGTTTCTTATCATTGATCATCATGTATGTGTTATATTTGTTAATGTTTACTTTGTTATGGATCATATTTTTGGATTTTATTCTTTATTGCTGTTGTATGGATCTAAGTTGTGTAATGACTCTTCGTGTACCCCAAAGGATGTATGTGTTAGTGAATTTACTTAAATGAAATTCATGTTATGACTTATGTGTTTTACATGTATGTTATGTTATTTAAAAAAAAAAATTGTGTGGTAATTATTGTGTTGTTGTCCTTTGGGGTTAGCACGGCGGGGCGTTACAACAGAACAAGGCAATGGATTGATTCCCAAATCACTCAGCTCAAGCTACAATGGGTTACATTGACCTATGGTGAAATTGAGGATGAACTCGAGAGTGAGATCGACAGTGGGACAACTACTACTCCAACTGAGGAAACCCCAAAATCTCCTCCGGCGACATGATCAAGAAAAAGGAAAGAAGTAGCAGAGTGACAGAATAAGCCTAGGGTCTACTCAAGGAAGACTACAAAAAGGGAGTCCTCCAAAAAGGAAAGGAAGTTAGGAGGGTTTACTAAGATTCCAACAATTCAAGAAGACCCTCAACATGAAGGAGAGGAAGAGGTCGAGCACCCATTTTCACCACCTGCAACCTCTATTCCTAATAGTGCTACCATTGTTACTATAACTCTACCTCCTGTATTCCAGGCATTTCCTGTTTCATCCCTGCCTGTCGTGGACATCTTTTTCCACCTTGCTTCCACCTCATCTACAACTCCAATTATGGTGTGAGATTCTTCCTCTACCACAACCTCCCCATTTTCATCCTCCTCATTGTCTCCCTCTGCTACATTCCCTTGGCTACCACAACTACTATTCCCTCTCTCACCTACTAGAACCCTTTGCAAGGCATATGCAAAAGATACCCATTGAACTCTTTGGTGTATTAATGAACCCTATTGTACAAGCTACAATGGCTCAAGCTGTAGTTGGCCTCCCTGTCCCTCCTCAAATAGAGCCCCCAAAAATGGAGGCTACAATGTAAATATAAGAAGAAATGGAGAGACGCTAGAGGGAAGCCACCAAGGAAATAGCTAAAGAGTCTGAGGATCCTTTTAAGGATGAATATTGTGAGCACCCAAAGGGCAGAGTCAATGTGACCATAGATGAAGTAGAATACAAGGATGAAGAGTCACAGTCTTCAGAGGAAGACATGGAAGCACTCAATGAAAAATACATAGTCAAAACCTCTAATGGAGAGTTCAAAGAAGAGTTGTCCCAACAGCTCAAAGATGTTGGAGAAGAGATTGAACATGAAAAGCAGCCCTCTAAGGAAAAGGATGACACTAGTGATAAAATGGAAGCGTTAGAAGGACCTCCAGTGGCTAGGGAAGATAGAGGCCTTGTTTAGGAAGAAGATATACATACAGAGAAAGAAGAAGAAGAAGGTAAGGACAATCCTAAAGAATACGCTGAGCTTAAAAGGATCCCAAAGCCAGAATGCCACATAGAGCTCGAGAAAGAGGTGGAAAAATCACCGCAGATAGAGGGTGTCATTGAGGAAAACATAGCCACTACTAAGTTGGAAAGAGAAAAGTCTATATTGATTCAAGACTCAGATGAAGAAGAAGAAATAATGGAGCAAGAAGGCTTGGGTCATGAGGAGAAGCATCTCCAACTTGAACAAAGAGAGAAAGGTGATCATGAATCACCAAAAGAGGAGTATTAGATGCCCGACTAGCTATAAAGGTATCTACAGAAGAGAGCCCCCATCCTCATGGATCTGAAGGCCAGACTTGAAGCTATCTTGGTGCAAGTACAAACAAATCCAAAGAAAGAAAAGAAGCTGAGAGTTTGATCCCATATAACAGTCGATGCATCTAGATTGAGGACCCTGCAAATTGCCACCCTAGTGATGGATAAAGGAGAAGGGGTTAGTTACAATATTTCCACCATTGACTTGGGTCCCACCACAAGAGAACAAAAGATTGATCACCTCTAGGGATTAGTGGTGATAATTATTGAGCAGATGAATAAAGATGAATCTTCCAAGGAAGAGTTGAAAGCATAAGTGGCAAACCTCACTACCTATATTCAGCAATGGACATCATTGAGGAAGCTCCAATGATATCTTCGACGCCACCTTCGTTGCTCTCTAAAGGTGATATAGACAAGATGGAGAAAAGGAAAAGATGGACCAAGGCTACTGAAGATTAGTTCCGGTGGGTGCTATATAATGGTGACATGGGCATACGACACGCTGCTCAGATGATAAACAAGTTATGAGATTTGCAGAAGCAGCTTACAGACACAAAAAAGACATGTCATAGATTCATTGAGCTCTATAGGATTATATATCCTCAGATCGAGAGCATCCTTAAGCTGCCTGAAGGAACATAGGAGAAGGAATTGGAACTTGTTAAAGATGACCACTGGCTCGTAGAGATATGTTTTATGGGCCTCAATCATCGAAAGGAGGTATTGCAAGGAATCTTGTAAGATGTTGAGCTCTGCCTCTAGTGGGTTACAAAGCATTGAACTAATAATGAAGACTATCTCAAGATGTTGACTGACTATGACATGCTTGCCCTGGAATTGGACCCTAAAAAGATCAAGCCACTCTTCCACAAGAAGATGGAACAAGGGGCAGCTGATGTATTGTCGCCAGACTTCATGGATTTTATTGTGAAGGCATTTTTCCGATCAGAACAAGTCATCAATAATACGCCTAAGTACACAAAACATTGGGAGCAGATCATGGAGAGGTTCAAGAAACTTACCTTCCAGAATCTCCTATCTGATATCCTAGAATGGGACAAGCTTCAGGCATTGATTGGTAAATTTATAGAGTATGCCAATGTTCAGAAGAGCAATGGATTTCTTGTAATAGATGATGAGTTCCTAATAGCATAGTTGCAGCCAAAGGGCAGGTCACTATAGGAAAAAAGTGCTACAATGCCAAGGCACTATAGGAAAAAATAAGGAAAGTGACAAATAACGTATTTTATATTAGTAAATTTTGGGGGTAGGTGAAACCCTAGCTTGTAATGAATATGAACCATACAATGTAAATCAATCCTAGCCATTCATTTAGGCTTTGGAAAACTATAAATAGGGGGTCTCCTCTCATTTTTAAAGAGAGAGTTGAGTTGTTGTAATGACATGTTGCATAAATTTTAATAGAACTTCATTGCTTTTGGTGGACTCTTGAGTTTCTCTCATGTTACATGATTCTTCTCCTCATGTTTGATAGATTTAAATTGTCTTAGCTTCTTGTTCTAAGTGTCTTCAAGTAGTTTTAGTGACTTAGTTGATGATGTCCATTGATTTTGAAGAATTCTATGGTGTTGATGCTTTCCATGTTCATGTTTTTTGCTGGTTATTGATGATAAATAGTAGTGTAAGGCTAGTCTGAACATAAATTCATTGCTACACTTAAGTTTCATTTTTTATTCATGCTTTATGGTGACTGAATAACTCTGAAAAATCTTTTGACCCTAGAAGATAGCACTAGTTTCATGATACTGTGTGTTTTGGTTAAGTGGAACTCAGTTATAGGAAGGTTGCCCATTGTAGTATCCTCCATTATCATTGTTCATCGGTAGTTGCAGGTCTAGGAATTTCCTTCCCCCTTTTCCCTTTTGACCTTTCTTTGAATAATAGTTTAGGAAAAGTTCCAACATCATTGTAAAGCCAAATATGATGCTAAAAGTGGAGTTTTAGACTATTGTTTTGAACTTACAACAACTGCACATCACTTCTAGAATCTTAGGAACTCCATTTGAAGATCCAATCTCCTTCCAACTTAACAATTGTCTGGGCCCCTTGTGATTACCAGCAAATCACATCAATCCACTGAGTTGTTTTTGCAAGTCCTGACCTGACACCCAAGAGACCTTGGGATAATTTTTTGCAACTTGCTTGTGGGAAGTTTTCTTTCAAGAGAGGTAGTGCATTTGTGTGCTTCCAGTGTTGAGAAGTGCAAAAACACCCATCAACGAGACATTAGCAGTTATCATAACTGGGTCATAAAGGTGCATAAAATTGATTTTCTTATACAATTGAAGATTGCAAGCGAATGCAGAGCAACTGGTTGATTGATCAATTTTTTTCAAGTTGTGACACGAACAAATTAGGGTTCTTGTGAATGTAAAAATCTGTAAGTACAATTAAAACTATATCTTATGCTTTATTCAAACCATCCTCAATTAGGGTAAGTTGTGATTGTTTTTCTTCCAATTGAATTGGCCTGCATGCTTTAATTGCTTTATTGTGTTAAAATTACACATAAAATTGTATTTTTTTTCCAAAATTGTTCAAGTTTGCATATTCTAATCACGCCCTAGGCTTCTAATTGAAAGAATTAGGTTTTGAGCTTCTTTGTGTTAGAACCCTAGTTCATTGTAAACCTGCCTAGTTATCCATGGCTCCCAAAACACAAAGGTCTCATTCTAAAACCCCAACTAGACTACTTCTTGAAGAAATTTTTGACCAGAGCAAACCCCCGACCAACAAGAGGAGTCAAGGAGTAGTAATATACTATGGCCCTAAGGTTCATGAATGATTACTGGATAAACAGGCTTGGATCAAGGATGTTGAATTGCCTTACACTAGTTGGCCATTGTTTAGAAATTGGTTTGGGAATAGGAATTGTGGAGTTTCCACTTGCAATACTTGGAGACTAGATATGGGGAAACTTGTGGTCCCAAATGTGTATATGGATGTAGACCTAATTAAGGATATTGCAACAAGATATGAACCTGTGTGTAGAATAGTTAGGGAATGTAATATTTAAACTACATGAGTGGAGCGAGGATATGGTCCCTATTGACCTTGATACCTTTAGGAAAGACTATGATAATACCAAGGTCTTGTTCAGAACCACAATATTTCCAATGCACATTGCTTCAACAAGACATAGAAAGAATAGAAAGCATATCAAGATTGGCAGAGATGAGAAGAAGCCTTTTCCTATGAATTATTTTTCCCATTATTTCAGGAAGACTATTTGCTCCTTGTATCAAATTATTGGCTTTGATGCACCTGATACTATACGAAGAGAATATATGTACATGAAAACCAATATTCAGCATGCAACCTTCAATATAGTCTATTATTTTGCTACCTATGTGGAAGAAAATATGCACAAGCGACTGATTGATCTTAAGGGAAGCATTGGGTAAAATTTTGGTGTTACTCCCTTTTGATGCATATGATTTTATATAAGCAAGAAATTTTTTTTAGTGATGACATGTCATTGAAGAAGGTGGAGGATGATCTTGAGCTATTGGTCCAATGTTGGACCCAAATTTTGGACAAGGATGACCAAAAATTTGATTATGCGGTCTTCCATAACATGTTTGCATCCAAGCTAAGGAGATTCTTGGTTGTTGATCCACCAAGGATCCCAAAATAAATTCATGACTTCTTAAGGCCCATAGAGAGGAGGCCTAAGTTGAATATAACTCATAATTGTGGAGATATCATTGTACACATCTAGACAGAACTATATTCAGGGTATATGGGACAAGTGTTTATCCTTTTGTACTACAAAGAGATGTGTCTCTCAGAACTAGATTTATAGAAATCATGATGCAATTGGGAGGATCTCAAATGTGTCACTTTCCAAAGAATAAAAAGAAGGGTTCATTCTTCCCTGAGTACACATCATTTACAGATTTTGTGATGGTAAAGGGATGTTGGATGGCTTTTTATGAGATCCTTAAACCTTACATATTGATGAAAAAGTACCCTAGAAACCATGACCCTAAGGGATTCATTGTTGAAGTAAAAGAAAGAAGGTCACTGGGTGTGTTTGTTCATAATTTCTACTACCCTAAGGATGTCATCAGAAATATTCTTGATTTACAAGTGCAAGACAAAATGAAAGCTATGTATCTTGCTTTCAACAAGATGGTAGCAAATATCAGGAAGTCAAATCTGGCCTATGATCCTTTTCCCAACATTCAGGGGCAATGGAACGGGGTAAGGTATGTTTTGGGGAATTTTGAAAGTGTTGTTGGTGTGTTGAGAAAGGAAGAAATAATTAAAGATAAGGGGAAGGCTTTGGCAACTGAAGAAGGACCATCTATATAGGAGGAGGAAAGGCCTTCCTATCAGCCACCCAAAAAGATCAGAGTATATTCTAAGAAAAAAGAGACAATTAAGGAGGAGACAATGCCAACCCCTGTTGCATCGGAGGATTCAAGGGAAGATTCTACAACTAGATCAATCTCATTGCTTCCTAGACAACCCCCTCCTATTATAATTGATGTTGATTCTCCTCTAAGAAGTTCTCCTCCCTTGGAGTAGCCACCAATTAAGAGACAAAGGGTTGAGAAGAGTAGAGTAGTTGACTACCCTAATACTAATGAAGATGACATTGTGATAACTCTTGAAGATGTACAGTAGGGAATGCCTTCTCCCCCAAGAGAAGTCACATCAAGCTCTAGGGCAAGTATCCTAAGGTTAGGAAAGGTTGAATTAAGTGATGTGAGTAATATTGATGACATGAGAGAGGAAGCTTGTAGAGAATTCATGGAGGATGATTCATTTATTGAAATAGCAGCATTCAGGGATTTTGTATGGAGAGAAAAAACTTTAGAGTATGCAGAGAAGGTTTCCATTGAGAGAAGCTTACATCTTGAATTTCCTGAAAGCTCTATCCAAGCCAATGTGAGGAAAGAAATGAGGAAACAGTTTCAAAACATCTAAGTTGGGGAAGGAAGGACACATGTGCAAAAGAGTGATGTTTTATTATTGCTTGAATGGGACATTGTTGATGTAGTTGTACTTGATACTATAAGAAGGGTTGATAACCCTCTATTCCAAACTGAAGAAGAAGCCAAGTTAGCACTTCAGGGATTTGAATTTAGTCAAGAATGGGATGCTCTGGCAATATGGTCATTGTCTCTTCATTCTAGGAATCCCAAAGTTACAGAACCAGCTAATTTTAGTGGCGACTGATTATAAAAAGAGTGGTTGATACTCCAAAATTAGAAGTAGATGACATGACTATAAATGTTGCTAAGCTCACAAAAGCAACAATTGAAAATCTCACTAAAGATAGAGATATGTATAGAAGTAAGTACAATGAGCTTATTGATGAATACAATAAGATTCAGTAGAAGGTTATTGAGCTTGAAATAGAGTTAGCATTGTGGAAACAAAAAACGGAAATGTTAAGGTCTCAAGGGCTAGCTAGCTCGAGCCATATTGCTCCCACTCCTCCTATGACTCATCCTCAGTCTCCTCCACTTAAAAATTATTGTCAATTCTACCTTAGAACATGGGTCAAGAGCCGATTGCAGTAGAGGATTCGATCACATTAGGTGCAACTCCATCTAATGAGCCTATGAAGGAACAACTACTTTAGTAAGTTGAGGTATACAATACATTGCTTGAACAAACGCAAGACACAATGTATGAGAACAATTCCAAGATTTTTCATACTATTTTGAAGCACCTAAATAAGAAAATTCAAGGTAAATTGAATAGTGTTCATGCTAATTATTCGTTGATGTTGTGAGAAATAAGGTTATCTCAGATAGATAGGGAATTGGGAACTCCAATCCTAGATAAATGGATTCCTAGGGCTGATAATTTGAGACTCATGGCAGTTGGGGCCAAGCAGCAGGAGGATAGATATCCAAGGGTTGTCCCGACTTACAAGTTTGTCAGTGAGGTTAAAGAACAAAATATTCAAGGGTATGTTGCCCCTTTAGAATAGAGAATAAAATAATTGAAGGCTAAGTATGATGAAGTAGATTTGAAATTGTTGCCTGACATTCAACATACCCATGATGAGGTGAAGCGGTTGCAGATGTGGAAGAATTAGGTGGACACTACAATTGTTTCTCAAGCAAAATTTATTTGTGAGAAGGTTGGCATTGACATATTGAAAGATGCTTTGGAAAAATTGTCTTTCATCATTAGTTTTCTTGAATACTTCAACAAGGAGGCCAATTTAGTAATGACAAAGTACTCTCCATATATAAAGAAAATGGATGATATCATTGATTTCAATTGGCCATCTGAGGCATAGTATAAACAGTGGAAGAGGATATTTATTGATGAATTGGATCTATGAGTACAAACTTGTGGAACACATATATTCATTCAAGTATAGTATAGGTCTGGCCTTTGAGATTATAATGTATAAAGATATGTGTCTCTTGACTAAGGGTACCACAAATAAATGTTGATCGTTGATGATGTGGATGCTGACTTGGAAATTGGTTTGTCTTTTCCATATTTATGAATTTTGTCATTTTGCTCAATGGAATGAATGTGTTATAATGGTTTGAAGATTATTCTTTTCAATATGTGCCTCTTGGAAGGCAGGTTTTCTCCTCGCAGAAAATGGAAATAATCTTTGTCTCATGTGTATCCCCTCCAATGGAAAATGTAAATATAGTTCTACAAAGGGAATATGTCTTGTAGCGATCCAATTAGGATGTGACATGTGTACTCTTGGCCTGAGGCTTTTTTTTCTCCCTTATTTTCATAAAAGGGAATTCAGGGCATTAGTATGGGTATCTTGTTGAATTCTGGATCTGAATTGTGCAAATTGTGAACACAAAGAGAGCATTTATGGAGTTTGTATCTGAAGCTTTGACTCTAGTTAGTGAATTTTGTCAATTGTATGGTTTTGAAGCATATCTAAATGATAATGCAAGTTTTTGGAGTCTATCATCTCTCCAATTTTACTCTGTATCTAAATTATTAATGAAAACTCTGATCAAGGATCATTTCATTAATCTTCATTATCATTATGCTTTGATGAATGTTTTGATTTTAGATTTGGTTCAAGGGGTCAATTAAAATGCTTTGATCAAATCATGAATTCATATGTAGGTTAATTGGATCTAATAAGTAGTCGTACAATCTAATCATTAATTTGTGAATTGCAAAGAAATCTCACATAGATCATGGATGTTTAGGATTAAATTTTCCTTGCAGTTCAATTTTTTTTTACTCCTAGCCCAGAGATATGGCATTGATCTCAAGTATTATAAGCATTTCCCATGGTTCTGGTTATCCAGTTTGAGAACATCACTTATAAATAATCTTTAAATTGATCTATCATTTGTTGTTGTTGGTGTTGTATTGTATTCTCAACTTTAGGTGTGTAATTCTCTCAAGGAAGTGTCAATTTCTTAAAGGATTTCATCTATTTAGCCTCTGATGGGAATACATTTTCTTTGTCATGCAATGTATTAGTTAATTGTTTAGGAGAGTCTTAAGATATACATTATGGGATTACCCTCCTGGGTCTTGTAGAGCTCGAAGTGTAGGAGACAAAGCATTATTGATTT
>VDFB02271358.1:527465343-527546557 GCA_007258455.2 Sequoia sempervirens | reverse complement strand
ATTGAAAAGTTCTTTGAGTTATGGGTATTCCGAGAGGAGAAAATAGAGGTTTCCCTTGGATGTTCGATTTAGTTCGTATCGAAGTTGTTGATGTTGTTTAAGGGAGTTGTTGATCTTATTTTGATGTATTCTCTCATTATATTTGAATTTAAAATAGTTTTTCAAGGTTTTGCTTTTATTGTTGTCATATTTTCATGGGGAAACCCTAGTGTAACTTTTTGAGAATCTTCCAGAGGCTTGTTTTTATGGTTGGTCAATGTTCTCTCTCTATGTGCCTTGATGTGGCAAGTGCCTTGGTATTTGGAATTTGAAAGGGTTGTACATGAATCGTTGAGATTTTGATTATGTATTATAGCGAGATGGGTAATGCCTCGCATGCTTCTCTATTGTGATCTAATGTTCCTGTTATGTTGTACAACCCTTGGATTTTGGTTTTTATGTTTTGAGTGTCTAGAGAGAGAGAGTGGCTCTAAGTGGGTGGTCGGCGCACAAAGGGGTGCCAGGATAGCCCTTGTTAGAGTGAAATTAACAAGTGATAATTTAAATAATTAACTAGGGGATGGGTAGTAAAACACTAAAAAGATAATTGTTGCCTCATCCGCCTTTCAGTGCTACCACAGACTAAAGGGGATTGAGAAGGCCATGGTTGGCAAGATCGTCACCTTGTCTTCATGAAAGGTTAACGATTCTGCATGAGCAACCCTATGGAGCGGCGCCTTGAGATAGGCTGTCAGGATAACCATAAATGGAGGCGGCTCCTAGCGCTTGGTTGTCTGGATAATCTGTCAGTAGATGGAGGCGGCACCTTGCAATAGGTAGTCTGGAGAATCCATGTTAAGCCATGCGATGACACTCTCCTCTAACACTCCTTCTTATGTTGCTTCTTTGGAAATCCTCTGGAAGTGGTCCTTTGTCTTACATGATTTATGGTTTTATCTTTGGCGTACTTTGTGGTCTTGTATGATCTCATTGATATTTGACTTATGACCTTGTACCCTTATGGTATTGTGATATGATGTTATTGGATTGTTTAATTACCATTTGGAATTGTATTATGTTTATTAACTCAGCTTGATTTAGAAGTGTTTTATGATCTTCCTTTGGTTACTTGGTTACTAGTCATTGCTTTGATTTATGAGATGAGATTTATGACTTTGAGTTATTATGTTGACTCTTGGATGTGGTTGATTATGTCATTATAATTTCTGAGAGTTATGATACTTTTGTATGGCGTTGAGTCTTGTGGTGCCCTGTTTGGATGTTCTTGGTTGAGGTCTCTTTCTTGTTAGCTCCTAGCATGGGGTGTGGGTCTTCGGACTCACATGGTCGGGTGGAACATGCTAAGAACCCCATTGGGTCCCCAGTCGAGGATCGAAAGGTGCAGATTGGTGTTGTGGCAGCGACTCCAGAGTTGTATCTATCTTGGAGCCAGTTATGATATTGTGCATCATGTTATCTTGTTGTATGGGTTCCATTCATACTTGGAACACTTTTGTAACAATGTACTATAATGTAATGTAACGTTAAACCTTGTGTGGATGTTGGCCATGGTGGTTGCTACTTAAGGTATTGAATTAATCATGTATATGTTGTATTTATGTACACAAATGGTTTCTTATCATTGATCATCATGTATGTGTTATATTTGTTAATGTTTACTTTGTTATGGATCATATTTTTGGATTTTATTCTTTATTGCTGTTGTATGGATCTAAGTTGTGTAATGACTCTTCGTGTACCCCAAAGGATGTATGTGTTAGTGAATTTACTTAAATGAAATTCATGTTATGACTTATGTGTTTTACATGTATGTTATGTTATTTAAAAAAAAAAATTGTGTGGTAATTATTGTGTTGTTGTCCTTTGGGGTTAGCACGGCGGGGCGTTACAACAGAACAAGGCAATGGATTGATTCCCAAATCACTCAGCTCAAGCTACAATGGGTTACATTGACCTATGGTGAAATTGAGGATGAACTCGAGAGTGAGATCGACAGTGGGACAACTACTACTCCAACTGAGGAAACCCCAAAATCTCCTCCGGCGACATGATCAAGAAAAAGGAAAGAAGTAGCAGAGTGACAGAATAAGCCTAGGGTCTACTCAAGGAAGACTACAAAAAGGGAGTCCTCCAAAAAGGAAAGGAAGTTAGGAGGGTTTACTAAGATTCCAACAATTCAAGAAGACCCTCAACATGAAGGAGAGGAAGAGGTCGAGCACCCATTTTCACCACCTGCAACCTCTATTCCTAATAGTGCTACCATTGTTACTATAACTCTACCTCCTGTATTCCAGGCATTTCCTGTTTCATCCCTGCCTGTCGTGGACATCTTTTTCCACCTTGCTTCCACCTCATCTACAACTCCAATTATGGTGTGAGATTCTTCCTCTACCACAACCTCCCCATTTTCATCCTCCTCATTGTCTCCCTCTGCTACATTCCCTTGGCTACCACAACTACTATTCCCTCTCTCACCTACTAGAACCCTTTGCAAGGCATATGCAAAAGATACCCATTGAACTCTTTGGTGTATTAATGAACCCTATTGTACAAGCTACAATGGCTCAAGCTGTAGTTGGCCTCCCTGTCCCTCCTCAAATAGAGCCCCCAAAAATGGAGGCTACAATGTAAATATAAGAAGAAATGGAGAGACGCTAGAGGGAAGCCACCAAGGAAATAGCTAAAGAGTCTGAGGATCCTTTTAAGGATGAATATTGTGAGCACCCAAAGGGCAGAGTCAATGTGACCATAGATGAAGTAGAATACAAGGATGAAGAGTCACAGTCTTCAGAGGAAGACATGGAAGCACTCAATGAAAAATACATAGTCAAAACCTCTAATGGAGAGTTCAAAGAAGAGTTGTCCCAACAGCTCAAAGATGTTGGAGAAGAGATTGAACATGAAAAGCAGCCCTCTAAGGAAAAGGATGACACTAGTGATAAAATGGAAGCGTTAGAAGGACCTCCAGTGGCTAGGGAAGATAGAGGCCTTGTTTAGGAAGAAGATATACATACAGAGAAAGAAGAAGAAGAAGGTAAGGACAATCCTAAAGAATACGCTGAGCTTAAAAGGATCCCAAAGCCAGAATGCCACATAGAGCTCGAGAAAGAGGTGGAAAAATCACCGCAGATAGAGGGTGTCATTGAGGAAAACATAGCCACTACTAAGTTGGAAAGAGAAAAGTCTATATTGATTCAAGACTCAGATGAAGAAGAAGAAATAATGGAGCAAGAAGGCTTGGGTCATGAGGAGAAGCATCTCCAACTTGAACAAAGAGAGAAAGGTGATCATGAATCACCAAAAGAGGAGTATTAGATGCCCGACTAGCTATAAAGGTATCTACAGAAGAGAGCCCCCATCCTCATGGATCTGAAGGCC
Source organism: Sequoia sempervirens (assembly GCA_007258455.2). Classification (NCBI taxonomy): domain Eukaryota; kingdom Viridiplantae; phylum Streptophyta; class Pinopsida; order Cupressales; family Cupressaceae; genus Sequoia; species Sequoia sempervirens. Next base: position 527,543,179 of record VDFB02271358.1, on the reverse strand, counting down.
AGACTTGAAGCTATCTTGGTGCAAGTACAAACAAATCCAAAGAAAGAAAAGAAGCTGAGAGTTTGATCCCATATAACAGTCGATGCATCTAGATTGAGGACCCTGCAAATTGCCACCCTAGTGATGGATAAAGGAGAAGGGGTTAGTTACAATATTTCCACCATTGACTTGGGTCCCACCACAAGAGAACAAAAGATTGATCACCTCTAGGGATTAGTGGTGATAATTATTGAGCAGATGAATAAAGATGAATCTTCCAAGGAAGAGTTGAAAGCATAAGTGGCAAACCTCACTACCTATATTCAGCAATGGACATCATTGAGGAAGCTCCAATGATATCTTCGACGCCACCTTCGTTGCTCTCTAAAGGTGATATAGACAAGATGGAGAAAAGGAAAAGATGGACCAAGGCTACTGAAGATTAGTTCCGGTGGGTGCTATATAATGGTGACATGGGCATACGACACGCTGCTCAGATGATAAACAAGTTATGAGATTTGCAGAAGCAGCTTACAGACACAAAAAAGACATGTCATAGATTCATTGAGCTCTATAGGATTATATATCCTCAGATCGAGAGCATCCTTAAGCTGCCTGAAGGAACATAGGAGAAGGAATTGGAACTTGTTAAAGATGACCACTGGCTCGTAGAGATATGTTTTATGGGCCTCAATCATCGAAAGGAGGTATTGCAAGGAATCTTGTAAGATGTTGAGCTCTGCCTCTAGTGGGTTACAAAGCATTGAACTAATAATGAAGACTATCTCAAGATGTTGACTGACTATGACATGCTTGCCCTGGAATTGGACCCTAAAAAGATCAAGCCACTCTTCCACAAGAAGATGGAACAAGGGGCAGCTGATGTATTGTCGCCAGACTTCATGGATTTTATTGTGAAGGCATTTTTCCGATCAGAACAAGTCATCAATAATACGCCTAAGTACACAAAACATTGGGAGCAGATCATGGAGAGGTTCAAGAAACTTACCTTCCAGAATCTCCTATCTGATATCCTAGAATGGGACAAGCTTCAGGCATTGATTGGTAAATTTATAGAGTATGCCAATGTTCAGAAGAGCAATGGATTTCTTGTAATAGATGATGAGTTCCTAATAGCATAGTTGCAGCCAAAGGGCAGGTCACTATAGGAAAAAAGTGCTACAATGCCAAGGCACTATAGGAAAAAATAAGGAAAGTGACAAATAACGTATTTTATATTAGTAAATTTTGGGGGTAGGTGAAACCCTAGCTTGTAATGAATATGAACCATACAATGTAAATCAATCCTAGCCATTCATTTAGGCTTTGGAAAACTATAAATAGGGGGTCTCCTCTCATTTTTAAAGAGAGAGTTGAGTTGTTGTAATGACATGTTGCATAAATTTTAATAGAACTTCATTGCTTTTGGTGGACTCTTGAGTTTCTCTCATGTTACATGATTCTTCTCCTCATGTTTGATAGATTTAAATTGTCTTAGCTTCTTGTTCTAAGTGTCTTCAAGTAGTTTTAGTGACTTAGTTGATGATGTCCATTGATTTTGAAGAATTCTATGGTGTTGATGCTTTCCATGTTCATGTTTTTTGCTGGTTATTGATGATAAATAGTAGTGTAAGGCTAGTCTGAACATAAATTCATTGCTACACTTAAGTTTCATTTTTTATTCATGCTTTATGGTGACTGAATAACTCTGAAAAATCTTTTGACCCTAGAAGATAGCACTAGTTTCATGATACTGTGTGTTTTGGTTAAGTGGAACTCAGTTATAGGAAGGTTGCCCATTGTAGTATCCTCCATTATCATTGTTCATCGGTAGTTGCAGGTCTAGGAATTTCCTTCCCCCTTTTCCCTTTTGACCTTTCTTTGAATAATAGTTTAGGAAAAGTTCCAACATCATTGTAAAGCCAAATATGATGCTAAAAGTGGAGTTTTAGACTATTGTTTTGAACTTACAACAACTGCACATCACTTCTAGAATCTTAGGAACTCCATTTGAAGATCCAATCTCCTTCCAACTTAACAATTGTCTGGGCCCCTTGTGATTACCAGCAAATCACATCAATCCACTGAGTTGTTTTTGCAAGTCCTGACCTGACACCCAAGAGACCTTGGGATAATTTTTTGCAACTTGCTTGTGGGAAGTTTTCTTTCAAGAGAGGTAGTGCATTTGTGTGCTTCCAGTGTTGAGAAGTGCAAAAACACCCATCAACGAGACATTAGCAGTTATCATAACTGGGTCATAAAGGTGCATAAAATTGATTTTCTTATACAATTGAAGATTGCAAGCGAATGCAGAGCAACTGGTTGATTGATCAATTTTTTTCAAGTTGTGACACGAACAAATTAGGGTTCTTGTGAATGTAAAAATCTGTAAGTACAATTAAAACTATATCTTATGCTTTATTCAAACCATCCTCAATTAGGGTAAGTTGTGATTGTTTTTCTTCCAATTGAATTGGCCTGCATGCTTTAATTGCTTTATTGTGTTAAAATTACACATAAAATTGTATTTTTTTTCCAAAATTGTTCAAGTTTGCATATTCTAATCACGCCCTAGGCTTCTAATTGAAAGAATTAGGTTTTGAGCTTCTTTGTGTTAGAACCCTAGTTCATTGTAAACCTGCCTAGTTATCCATGGCTCCCAAAACACAAAGGTCTCATTCTAAAACCCCAACTAGACTACTTCTTGAAGAAATTTTTGACCAGAGCAAACCCCCGACCAACAAGAGGAGTCAAGGAGTAGTAATATACTATGGCCCTAAGGTTCATGAATGATTACTGGATAAACAGGCTTGGATCAAGGATGTTGAATTGCCTTACACTAGTTGGCCATTGTTTAGAAATTGGTTTGGGAATAGGAATTGTGGAGTTTCCACTTGCAATACTTGGAGACTAGATATGGGGAAACTTGTGGTCCCAAATGTGTATATGGATGTAGACCTAATTAAGGATATTGCAACAAGATATGAACCTGTGTGTAGAATAGTTAGGGAATGTAATATTTAAACTACATGAGTGGAGCGAGGATATGGTCCCTATTGACCTTGATACCTTTAGGAAAGACTATGATAATACCAAGGTCTTGTTCAGAACCACAATATTTCCAATGCACATTGCTTCAACAAGACATAGAAAGAATAGAAAGCATATCAAGATTGGCAGAGATGAGAAGAAGCCTTTTCCTATGAATTATTTTTCCCATTATTTCAGGAAGACTATTTGCTCCTTGTATCAAATTATTGGCTTTGATGCACCTGATACTATACGAAGAGAATATATGTACATGAAAACCAATATTCAGCATGCAACCTTCAATATAGTCTATTATTTTGCTACCTATGTGGAAGAAAATATGCACAAGCGACTGATTGATCTTAAGGGAAGCATTGGGTAAAATTTTGGTGTTACTCCCTTTTGATGCATATGATTTTATATAAGCAAGAAATTTTTTTTAGTGATGACATGTCATTGAAGAAGGTGGAGGATGATCTTGAGCTATTGGTCCAATGTTGGACCCAAATTTTGGACAAGGATGACCAAAAATTTGATTATGCGGTCTTCCATAACATGTTTGCATCCAAGCTAAGGAGATTCTTGGTTGTTGATCCACCAAGGATCCCAAAATAAATTCATGACTTCTTAAGGCCCATAGAGAGGAGGCCTAAGTTGAATATAACTCATAATTGTGGAGATATCATTGTACACATCTAGACAGAACTATATTCAGGGTATATGGGACAAGTGTTTATCCTTTTGTACTACAAAGAGATGTGTCTCTCAGAACTAGATTTATAGAAATCATGATGCAATTGGGAGGATCTCAAATGTGTCACTTTCCAAAGAATAAAAAGAAGGGTTCATTCTTCCCTGAGTACACATCATTTACAGATTTTGTGATGGTAAAGGGATGTTGGATGGCTTTTTATGAGATCCTTAAACCTTACATATTGATGAAAAAGTACCCTAGAAACCATGACCCTAAGGGATTCATTGTTGAAGTAAAAGAAAGAAGGTCACTGGGTGTGTTTGTTCATAATTTCTACTACCCTAAGGATGTCATCAGAAATATTCTTGATTTACAAGTGCAAGACAAAATGAAAGCTATGTATCTTGCTTTCAACAAGATGGTAGCAAATATCAGGAAGTCAAATCTGGCCTATGATCCTTTTCCCAACATTCAGGGGCAATGGAACGGGGTAAGGTATGTTTTGGGGAATTTTGAAAGTGTTGTTGGTGTGTTGAGAAAGGAAGAAATAATTAAAGATAAGGGGAAGGCTTTGGCAACTGAAGAAGGACCATCTATATAGGAGGAGGAAAGGCCTTCCTATCAGCCACCCAAAAAGATCAGAGTATATTCTAAGAAAAAAGAGACAATTAAGGAGGAGACAATGCCAACCCCTGTTGCATCGGAGGATTCAAGGGAAGATTCTACAACTAGATCAATCTCATTGCTTCCTAGACAACCCCCTCCTATTATAATTGATGTTGATTCTCCTCTAAGAAGTTCTCCTCCCTTGGAGTAGCCACCAATTAAGAGACAAAGGGTTGAGAAGAGTAGAGTAGTTGACTACCCTAATACTAATGAAGATGACATTGTGATAACTCTTGAAGATGTACAGTAGGGAATGCCTTCTCCCCCAAGAGAAGTCACATCAAGCTCTAGGGCAAGTATCCTAAGGTTAGGAAAGGTTGAATTAAGTGATGTGAGTAATATTGATGACATGAGAGAGGAAGCTTGTAGAGAATTCATGGAGGATGATTCATTTATTGAAATAGCAGCATTCAGGGATTTTGTATGGAGAGAAAAAACTTTAGAGTATGCAGAGAAGGTTTCCATTGAGAGAAGCTTACATCTTGAATTTCCTGAAAGCTCTATCCAAGCCAATGTGAGGAAAGAAATGAGGAAACAGTTTCAAAACATCTAAGTTGGGGAAGGAAGGACACATGTGCAAAAGAGTGATGTTTTATTATTGCTTGAATGGGACATTGTTGATGTAGTTGTACTTGATACTATAAGAAGGGTTGATAACCCTCTATTCCAAACTGAAGAAGAAGCCAAGTTAGCACTTCAGGGATTTGAATTTAGTCAAGAATGGGATGCTCTGGCAATATGGTCATTGTCTCTTCATTCTAGGAATCCCAAAGTTACAGAACCAGCTAATTTTAGTGGCGACTGATTATAAAAAGAGTGGTTGATACTCCAAAATTAGAAGTAGATGACATGACTATAAATGTTGCTAAGCTCACAAAAGCAACAATTGAAAATCTCACTAAAGATAGAGATATGTATAGAAGTAAGTACAATGAGCTTATTGATGAATACAATAAGATTCAGTAGAAGGTTATTGAGCTTGAAATAGAGTTAGCATTGTGGAAACAAAAAACGGAAATGTTAAGGTCTCAAGGGCTAGCTAGCTCGAGCCATATTGCTCCCACTCCTCCTATGACTCATCCTCAGTCTCCTCCACTTAAAAATTATTGTCAATTCTACCTTAGAACATGGGTCAAGAGCCGATTGCAGTAGAGGATTCGATCACATTAGGTGCAACTCCATCTAATGAGCCTATGAAGGAACAACTACTTTAGTAAGTTGAGGTATACAATACATTGCTTGAACAAACGCAAGACACAATGTATGAGAACAATTCCAAGATTTTTCATACTATTTTGAAGCACCTAAATAAGAAAATTCAAGGTAAATTGAATAGTGTTCATGCTAATTATTCGTTGATGTTGTGAGAAATAAGGTTATCTCAGATAGATAGGGAATTGGGAACTCCAATCCTAGATAAATGGATTCCTAGGGCTGATAATTTGAGACTCATGGCAGTTGGGGCCAAGCAGCAGGAGGATAGATATCCAAGGGTTGTCCCGACTTACAAGTTTGTCAGTGAGGTTAAAGAACAAAATATTCAAGGGTATGTTGCCCCTTTAGAATAGAGAATAAAATAATTGAAGGCTAAGTATGATGAAGTAGATTTGAAATTGTTGCCTGACATTCAACATACCCATGATGAGGTGAAGCGGTTGCAGATGTGGAAGAATTAGGTGGACACTACAATTGTTTCTCAAGCAAAATTTATTTGTGAGAAGGTTGGCATTGACATATTGAAAGATGCTTTGGAAAAATTGTCTTTCATCATTAGTTTTCTTGAATACTTCAACAAGGAGGCCAATTTAGTAATGACAAAGTACTCTCCATATATAAAGAAAATGGATGATATCATTGATTTCAATTGGCCATCTGAGGCATAGTATAAACAGTGGAAGAGGATATTTATTGATGAATTGGATCTATGAGTACAAACTTGTGGAACACATATATTCATTCAAGTATAGTATAGGTCTGGCCTTTGAGATTATAATGTATAAAGATATGTGTCTCTTGACTAAGGGTACCACAAATAAATGTTGATCGTTGATGATGTGGATGCTGACTTGGAAATTGGTTTGTCTTTTCCATATTTATGAATTTTGTCATTTTGCTCAATGGAATGAATGTGTTATAATGGTTTGAAGATTATTCTTTTCAATATGTGCCTCTTGGAAGGCAGGTTTTCTCCTCGCAGAAAATGGAAATAATCTTTGTCTCATGTGTATCCCCTCCAATGGAAAATGTAAATATAGTTCTACAAAGGGAATATGTCTTGTAGCGATCCAATTAGGATGTGACATGTGTACTCTTGGCCTGAGGCTTTTTTTTCTCCCTTATTTTCATAAAAGGGAATTCAGGGCATTAGTATGGGTATCTTGTTGAATTCTGGATCTGAATTGTGCAAATTGTGAACACAAAGAGAGCATTTATGGAGTTTGTATCTGAAGCTTTGACTCTAGTTAGTGAATTTTGTCAATTGTATGGTTTTGAAGCATATCTAAATGATAATGCAAGTTTTTGGAGTCTATCATCTCTCCAATTTTACTCTGTATCTAAATTATTAATGAAAACTCTGATCAAGGATCATTTCATTAATCTTCATTATCATTATGCTTTGATGAATGTTTTGATTTTAGATTTGGTTCAAGGGGTCAATTAAAATGCTTTGATCAAATCATGAATTCATATGTAGGTTAATTGGATCTAATAAGTAGTCGTACAATCTAATCATTAATTTGTGAATTGCAAAGAAATCTCACATAGATCATGGATGTTTAGGATTAAATTTTCCTTGCAGTTCAATTTTTTTTTACTCCTAGCCCAGAGATATGGCATTGATCTCAAGTATTATAAGCATTTCCCATGGTTCTGGTTATCCAGTTTGAGAACATCACTTATAAATAATCTTTAAATTGATCTATCATTTGTTGTTGTTGGTGTTGTATTGTATTCTCAACTTTAGGTGTGTAATTCTCTCAAGGAAGTGTCAATTTCTTAAAGGATTTCATCTATTTAGCCTCTGATGGGAATACATTTTCTTTGTCATGCAATGTATTAGTTAATTGTTTAGGAGAGTCTTAAGATATACATTATGGGATTACCCTCCTGGGTCTTGTAGAGCTCGAAGTGTAGGAGACAAAGCATTATTGATTTATCTCATTCGTTGGCCAACTATCTCCCTGATATTCGAGAATTGAGTTTGGAAAGCTCATAGGTATTTGGTGAGATCTGGTTCATTCTTTAAAATAACAAACACCCTTAACAAATATTAAACCCTTGTCATGTATTAGCGAAATGTAAAGATGAGAAACCATAAACACATCCAAACACATGAGAACACCAAATTTACATAGAAATCCCATGAAGGGAAAAATCACAGTGAGGATTAGCTCACAATATAAAGTAATTGCAACATTGATTGCAATAGTCTCACTGCCAGAGAGCTCACAACCCAAAAGAAAAGAAGGGCTCACTACCAGACTAGAAAGAAGAATAGAAGATTGTTACAATGACAAATCAATCTTAAATCAATAGAAAAGTTTGACCACTTCTTTACCATAACATTCACACTCTCTCTATAGAATGTAGACGCCTTTTGCTCACTCCTTCCTATAGCCTTAGGCATTAAATATCACACCGCATTTCACACTTTCACATTTCACATCTCAACACTTCACATTACAAATGTCTCTTATGTTTCCTCCATCAAATCATCACACATATATACCATCTTTAACCTTGAAAGAAATCTACAAGGTTAATTATGCACCTCAATCACACAAATTCAAATTAGGTTCTAAAGCACCAAAAAATTCCCATAGTGGAAAGGAATGAAGGCGGACCACATCACACCTTAAATTAGACCTAAATATGCATGAACATGTCATGCCAATCTTCCACAAATGTTGAAGCATATCCACAGTTGGTGTAAACACCCAAGGTCAACTGAACCTATGTTAGCACCATTAAAAAATTAAGTACATGTTTTATTTTATCCAAAGATGAATTACAAACCACACACATCACTTTAACACAATCTAGAATATTCCATCAACACCATGAAATCCAAAAAATTCTTCATAACATCATACATTGAAAGAACATTTTCATTTTGCACAACCAACTAACCTTCCACACACTACAACATCTAAATCTAATATTGTAGAGCACCAAAAACTAAAATAACTCAAAATTAAGATAGATACTAGCAATATAAGCACACTTCCAAATCTACAAGACTAGAAACCAAAATGTAGAGAAATGCAGAGAAAAACCATTTCTCCTAGACAACACTGCTTACACACTTCACACACTGATGAACACAACCTTCTCTGCACAATGATTCAGAATAAAAAAACTCTATATATAACACCTTTGAACACCTCTAAGAAACATATTTGAACCACACAAGTAGATCTTTAGCCATGAATAAATTCAGAGCAAAATACTAAACACCACTTTGTCACACTGAACACTCTTCACCACATCGTTTCCTCTTCTATTAAATTTTTCTCAAAAGCACTTGAAAACCAAGCACCACAAACATATTCTCATCATTTGGAACACTTCTACAACATCTCAACCATACAAGAGGTTGAACATCACCAAAAAATGCTCATCAAATCATCTCCATAGGTTGGCATTAATGTAACAACAAAGATCTATTGACATCAATGACAACACAAACTTCCAACAGTTCCTTCTAGAAGTCTTAGTTGTCATTTCTAGATCTTATCTTATCCTAGGTTGTTATGAGTTAGTTGTCTCATGTTATAGGATTAAAACACTTGTCACAATCGTGTCTTCCTATTTATTACCTTGCCTTTATAAGCAATGTCTCTTATGTACATTTATATATTCAACCATATTCAATCTTGTATTGTTGAAGCAATTATACTTGTTATTTTCTCTCTTGTGGAAGATATTTTGGTCTAACAACTATTCTTGGGGGTGTTGAGGAGTCACCATTAACTTCTATAGGGTTGACAAGTGCTTAAGCAAGATTAGATGAGGATTTTGGAAACTAACTTGGGGTAGTGAAGTTCCCAAGCTAAGGTAAGCAAAATGATAAGGGCTAGCTTAATACACCACTTAAGATAGGCAGTTTCTCAAGTAATATACAAGCTAGTGGATAAAAGGGATAAAGATTTAAATTTGACTCTTAATAAGATTGATTTGACTTTGGATCTGGATATGGATATGGATTAGAAGATGAGATAGGTCAAATGATAAAATAAAATGGATTGGAGGATGATATAGAGTAATGATGATGGAATATTATGGATGGGAAGATAAGGTGGATCAATGATGATTATAGATATTGGATGTTTGATGATTTTTCTAAGGTATAAAGATGATGATGATGATGATGATATGTAAGCTATGCAAATGAATGAAGATAATGAAGTGAAAGAATGATGGGGGTTTCAATTTAATAGGATAATTTTTTTTGATGTTTTAGCTAAAATGATGGTAAAAGATGGGTCCCCTAAGTCTAGTTTAGGTTTGTAAAGGTCTAAGGTGTGGTTTAGGGCTCTCAAGTGATCAAATAAAGTCAAGATAGGCTTAGATTTATATAATAGAGGTGCCACTCTATGAGATAGAGGCCTCATTTTGTGAAACAAAGACACCTTTATGTGAAATAGAGGCACAATTATGTGAGAAACTATGCACAAGTGCTTGGGAATGAAATGGAGGTGGTGAATGACAATTTGGGATGTTTTGATGAATTTTTGGCAAGAGATTGACAAACACATTTAAGACACATTGGATGACTTGAATTTAAAGGTGATAAGGATAAATGGATTGTATTGGTATTACAAATTAAAACACGTGAAAAACATGAGCATAATTACATAATTAGTCAACTAGGTGTGTATACTCAATCTGGGCCCACAAGCCAAAGGCTAATCTCTCAAATTTAGTGTGAAGTGTTTCTCTTTCTAGATTTAGTAGCTAGGGATGTAGTAGCATAGGGGATCACCTTTTCCCTTTCCTTGGAGGTCCTAAGACCTTTCCCAAAGAGCCTCTACCTCTACTCAAGGAGATACATGTTGAGTAATTTTAGGCATGATCACTATGCCTTGCACCACATTAAGAAACAACCAAATGGTCTTAAAGGCTTCTAAAATAAATGTGTTTACTGAATCTATGAATAGTGAACTCATTGATAGTGCTTTAGATTAGGGGGGTTTGAGCCCCTTCTCTCCTCACCAAATGAGTCTCGACAGATTAAGGTTCTTACATCTTGGCTCGAATTATGCTAGCTACACTTTGAGGTACAAATTTCACTCTCCCCCTTTGTATACCCCACCCTAAAACATGGTTGATTTCACCCTTGAGGTGATGAAATCCCCAACAAGGCCTCCTAACAAGAAAGACTATACTAGATGCTTTTTATCACCCAAGATCACACGAAGCACAAGGGGAGAGCATGCACACAAAACTAGTAAGCCTTGGGTGATAGCATAAAACAAAAAAAGAGGAGATACAATATTTTTTATCTCCAAGATCATTCTAAGCATAAGTAGAGAGCATACATCCGCACACCCCTCCAAACATGGAAAATAAGATTCATTAACTCATTATTCTAACTTTATTGCCAATATTAGTGGAAAAACAAGTCTTGGACCAATGAAATCTGCACCAAATTGTTAGTAATATTGATGAATACAATCTTTGACAAGTGGATATAGGTTGCACCACTTGTTAGTTGGCAAAAAATGTAAGTTAGACCAAAAGCTAAGTTCAAAACACTACGAAATAATAAACTAAAATGAAAGCACAACTTTACTAAACACCAAAACCACTTTATGATGTAGAGCCTCCTCAAGATGCTAGAGAGGCACAACAAAGGCACCTTTTGTGAAGTAGAGATGCCTTTTATAGATACAAGTCCAAAAAAATGTTTTGAGGTCTAACAAGCGTTGTTTTTTATCAACAACCTTAAAAAAATGTAATATGAGATTATGACACACTAAAAGGCACACAAGTCATGCAAAAATATGTTAGTAAATAACCCCAAAAGGCCACAAGATAGTTGTAAACTCAAATATACTAGATAACTTGAAAGAAACCCTATATTGGAGAAACCCTAGAAACCCTAATTTCTACAAAAACCAATTTAGATAACCTACAAAAACCAAGTTGTTTGAGGTATGAAACCTTACAAAATAAGGCACCAATAATTAAAAAAACCTAGGAGAAACCCTAATTGTTCAATCTAAATGCACAAAATGAAAGTGTAGTTTCGGGTGATGAAGGCATGACTCTTTGAAACATAGGAGCCACTCCATGCTACAAAGAAACAACTTTGTGCAACAAAGGTTCCTTTCACAATCTATATATAGCCCAAAAATATACTCTTCATAAAAAATCTCAAACAAAATTCACCAATAAAGGTTAAAACAGGGATGTGTGTCCCATCGAGCATGCCAAAATCAATATGTGGAAAAATTATTGCAGCAAAACAACATAAGATAATGCATCAAATTAAATATATACCCCAAACAATCTTCATCTCCTAGATGAGATGAAACAGAATGCACCGTAGTTTTAAATGATTTTCTCTAGATTATGATATGATGTGGATTGATCAATAAATTAACCTTGGTATGATTACAATAGTGAGATCACAAAATGGAAGCATAAGGGTATAATAGCTTGATTCTTATTGATGATGAAGGATGATGACCTCTAGTTATAGAGATTTGAAGAGGCAAAATCAAGGGATAGGGTAGATTGATGATGGATGGCTAAGATTGAATGATGATTAGGGTTAGGCCTTCAAAGATGTAGTCATGTGACAAGTATCACATGAGGGATAAGAGGAATGGATAAGGGAAATATTTATATGTGAAAATACTAGGATTAAGTGGTGAGATATTAGATGAATGGATGAGATGGAAAGATAGTCTGGCTTTTGGGAAAGTGTCTAGGTTTAATGAGTCTAGATAATGAGTTAGTTAGACATGTGAAGGGGACACTTGTCATATGGTAATTTTAGATTATGATCCATGTGAACAAGTTAAAGCGCTAGGATTAAATGGAAAAGGATAAAGTGGAATTAGTTAAATAAGTAATAAATATTTATTTATTTAATGAGATCATGTGAAGGGAAAATAAATAAATAATATTTAATTAAAGGTTAGGATAAAGTAAGGGAAAGGATATAATTAAATAAATTAATAATAATTAATGTCTTAGGATAGGGTAAAATTAGGTGTGCTTGCATAAGTTCGGATTTTAGGTGTCAATTAGTCATTATGGCTAGAAATTTCCTTTCAAAAAGAAATCTATTGGCATGGGGATATCTAAAGAAAATTAAAGTATAGCTCCATTTGGGACACCCATTAGTCCAAATTTTGTATGCACTACTCTTAGCATCACAAGGTTGTATATTTTTTTTGTCCTCCACCTTGAAGAACCCTCCCTTAAAGGACTCACCTAAGTGCTAAAACTCTTCTCTTTCTAGTTCTCTTTCTTTTGTGTTCTCATTTGAGATTCCCATTTTGAAGATTAGAACTAGCATCCTACTCTCTAATCTTTCCAACTTCTCCTGAATACTCCAAATCCATATAACGTCTTTAAGTTTTGAAATCTAACTTCCCCATCATCTTCTCTTACCATTCTTACCCATCTCTACTGCTCTCTCAATTATATTTTGGTCTCAAAATGTAGCAAATATTGATTATCACTTGACTTTGTAGATGACTTATAATTACAAAAACTACATACATAAAATTTAATCATTAGTTTAAATTTTGAATGTTGAGTTGTGGGTGGACAAGGTGGGTTCAAGTTATGAAACCACTACTTAATCATAAAATTGTCATATAGTTGAACATTTTTCTACCCTCTCATTTTTAATTTGCTTTTAGATTTTATCTTAACAATTTAATAATTACAAAAATATTATAATTTGATAACTACTTGAAATAAGCATAAAAAAGGAATTCATAAGACCAATGTCTGGTAAAAAATCATTTTAAATTTTGAATAGTGTGTTCTTAAAAGATAAATTAAGGATGTAGTTCCATGGAGGGGACATGTGCTTTTATATTTACTCCAAGCTCAATCTAGTGGAATAAAAATATGTGGGCACATAATCAAAATTAAATTTTCTTATAAAATAGAGCTCACATATATAGAATTTAAGATTTTTATATCTATTTGGTAGCTTACATGACCTTTTGTCAATTTTAATATATATTTATATATAATTACTACAATTTCTCATCTAAACATCTTGAATTATAATTGAATTATCTTAGAAAAAAAAGGAAATCCCCTTCAATAGAATGATGGAACCATAACTTAAGTAGTTGCATGTGAAACCCTATTGTAAGAGTATTTTTTAAATCAACTTACTACTTGATTTTTATTTGCCTTAAACCAAAAGCCTTGCAAAAAGTGTAAGGTACTTTATAGCTTCATCAAAGATAACCTCATATTTGAAAACACTAATGAAAGAACCATCACATTCAAATAGTTGGCTTACAATAAAAATCCAAAAAATGGGAGACAACAAGGTAATGGTTGTGATAAGGATGTGGGAATTCATGACATTGATATGGGAGGATTGTGACACACTTATTTACTAACATTTACACTATTAAGAGATGAAGTTTGTTGATAAAAAATATAAATACATATCAATTAAAAATGTTTTATTATACTAAAAAGAATAATCTCAACTTTTTCAACACCTTTTTTTGGTTGGAAGATTTTATATCAAAATTACATAATCATTTAGCTATTCAATATGGGAGCATGAGTCTTTGGCTAAAACCTCTTCGACTATGATTGAAGGACTAAGGGGTATATATCTCGGTAAAGTAGAGGGACACAATCCTGACCTTATCCCTTGTCATGTTGAGGCCTCACACTTAGCAAGACTTGATCTTTAGAGGGACACAATCCTGACCTCATCCCTTGTCATATTTAGGCCTCACACTTAGCAAGACTTGGATATTTTGAAGGACATGATCATGACCTCATCGCTTGGCATATTGAGACCTCACACTCAACAAAATTTGATCTTTCAGAAAATCATTCAAAACCATTCAATTTCATGAAAAGTCAAAATGAAACTATTAACTTCCAACATCCTTCAATTTTGAAAGCCCACATGAAAATCCCTCTACAAATTCTTTATTTTTATTTCCATGAATAGTCCAAGAAACTGACCTTCAAGAAGCGTGCTTGTCTACAATAATTATTATGATATTGCTATCAGGATTCAACCGTGTAGTTTTCGAGTCAAACTCATTGACCCACGTTTCATGAGTAGTGGTTCACAAGAACCCATTTCTCATGATAATGAATGGTCCACTTAGCACTCATTGTATCTAGGTGATGCTCATAGAGGTGAAGCATTGGGCCGTCCCGGGAGGTCACCCCCATCCCAGTATTGCTCCAGCTCAGTTGGGCTTAACCACAGAGTTTTACCTAAGGTTAAGCCCACTTAGCTTGCAACCCCATTTGCAAAACTTTCAGCAAGCGGGCCTTATGAAATGTCAAAGAAATGTGCATGGATTCTGAACAACAATCTTTTCTCAAATATCTAAATACAATAAAATAACAAAAGTAGTCTCTATAAATACTACTTTGTGCAATAGATAGATTATAATAGATGAAAAAGTAGTATATATAATAGATTATATACATGACTTAATAGAATCTATATATAAGATTCCATTAAATAGAGGACTTAATATTATATAGATGATAGATAATTCATGAATCGACTTCGTCCACAAAGAAAGGAGCTATAAGTAATAAGTATTGAAACTCTGAATTTCATTGAGAGTTTGATCTTGGCTCAAGATGAACGCTGGCAGCATGCTTAACACATGCAAGTCGGATGGGAAGTGGTGGTTCCAGTGGCAAACAGATGAGTAATGCATAAGAACCTGCCCTTGGGAGGGGAACAACAGCTGGAAACAGTTGCTAATACCCCATAGAGTTAGTACCTTTACAAGGTAGGCTGAGGAGCAAAAGGGAGGAATCCGCCCAAGGAGGGGCTCACGTCTGATTAGCTAGTTGGTGAGGCAATGGCTTACCAAGGCTCCAATCAGTAGTTTATCTGAGAGGATGATCAGCCACATTGGGACTGAGACAAGGCCCAGACTCCTACAGGAGGCAGCAGTGAGGAATTTTTCGCAATGGGCGAAAGCCTGACGGAGCAATGTCGCGTGAAGGAAGAAGGCTCATGGTTCATAAACTTCTTTTCTCGAAGAAGAATAAATGATGGTATCTAAGGAATAAGCATCGGCTAACTCTATGCCAGTAGCCACGGTAAAACAGAGGATGCAAGCGTTATCCAGAATTATTGGGCGTAAAGTGTCTATAGGTGGCTTTTTAAGTCCATCGTCAAATCCCAGGGTTCAACCGTAGACAGGTGGTGGAAACTACCAAAGCTAGAGTACGGTAGAGGCAAAGGGAATTTCCGGTGGAGCGGTAAAATGCGTTGAGATCGGGAAGAACACCAACAGGCGAAAGCACTCTATTGGGTCGTCACTAACACTCAGAAGCGAAAGCTAGGGGAGCGAATGGGATTAGAGACCCTAGTAGTCCTAGCAGTAAATGATGGATACTAAGTGCTGTGCGTATTGACCTATATAGTGTTGCAGTTAACATGTTAAGTATCCCACCTAGGAAGTACGTTCGCAAGAATGAAACTCAAAGGAATTGATGAGGGCCCGAATTGACGGGGGGCCCGCACAAGTGGTGGAGCATGTGGTTTAATTCGATGCAAAGCGAAGAACCTTACTAGGGATTGACATGTCGTAAATCCTTTTGAAAAAGAGGAGTACCTTCGGGAACACAGAAACAGGTGGTTCATGGCTGTCGTCAGTTCATGCCGCAAGGTGTTGGGTTAAGTCCCGCAACAAGCGCAACCCTCGTGTTTAGTTGCCATAGAGTTTGGAACCCTGAACAGACTATCGGTGTTAAGCCAGAGGAAGGTGAGGATGATGTCAAGTCATCATGCCCCTTACACCCTGGGCAACACACGTGCTACAATGGCCGGGACAAAGAGTTATGACCCCACGAGGGCAAGCTAACCTCAAAAACCTGGCCTCAATTCGGATTGCAGGCTGCAACTCGCCTGCATGAAGTAGGAATCGCTAGTAATCGCCAGTCAGCCATACGGCGGTGAATTCGTTCTCGGGCCTTGTACACACTGCCCGTCACACTAGGGAAGTGAGCCATGCTCGAAGTCATTATCTTTTTGAGCGAGAGCCATAGTAGCTCCCAATAGGGCTGTTATTCCACCTATCCAAGAGATAAGATACATTATTAAAGGTAGAGCTTTAAAAAGAGGAAACAATCAAGCTACAAGAAAAATTCCTGCTGCTACCATAGTAGCAGCATGTATAAGAGCTGAAATAGGAGTAGGCCCTTCCATAGCATCAGGTAACCATACATGAAGTGGAAATTGTGTAGATTTGGCTACTGGACCTAAAAATAAGAGAAAAGCACACGAAGTAACAAAAAATGAACCAACACCATCAACGACAATCAAATAGTTTAATTTTTCAGACAAATATTGAAATTCGAAACTACCTATTACCCAATAAAAACCTAGGATTCAAAATAAGAGTCCAAAATCCCCAGCACGGTTAGTTATAAATTCTTTTTGACAAGCATTAGCCGCATTGGGTCGCGTAAACCAGAAACCTATCAATAAATAGGAACACATTCCTAAGTACTAATTCCCAAGAAAGATATATTTGTAATAAATTAGGGCTAATAACTAGTCCCAGCATAGAAGCATTGAAAAAATTAAGGTAAGCAAAAAACCTCACATATGTTTTATCATGAGACATATAATTATCGTTGTAGATCATAACCATGGTTCCAACTGTTGTAACTAAAACTAACATAATGGAAGTAAGTGGATCAATCAAATAGCCCAACTCTAATGAAAACTTATTATTGATAACCCAGGACCAAAAATAGCGATAGACGAGACCACCGGTAATCTATTGCAAGAACAAATTGAAAGAAAGAAACATAGCTACGCTTAACAGAGAAATGCTAATAAGAGCCCATGTAATCATGTATGGGTTTTGATCAGTGAAAAAATGAAAAGACTTACTTCCTTTTGCATAAGTAAAGTATTTTGGAAATCTGGCATAAAGACAAAAGAGTATTTTACAATACTTCTTCTTTTCTTCTTATTTCAAGAGATTTTTCTTTTTATCAATTTGATCCGATGATTTTATTTTATCTTATTTGGGTTTATATTGCACGATCCAATTGTGAAATTGAGCCGGATCTACTGATCCATAATTATCATATATATATATATATATATTATGAATAATTCTTCGGTAAGAATTAATGGTACAAATTAATTCATAATGACTATATTTTTTTATACTCAATATATTACATGTGTTATAATGGGTATGCACGCACAATCATTTTGTTCTAATTATGCATGCAATGATCTTTTCACTTACTCATTTGCTTGTTGGGATCACGAGCATACGAGTGCAAGACTTATTGAGTTCGCAAAATATAGAGAAACATTTTAGACAATTTTTTTTATTAGTTCATCAATAAATTGAATGAAGATTTATTTCAAATATTTCCAATTTTTCTTTATTCAGAGAAAATTGGAATGTTCACATATTTCATTTACGATCGTAAGGAAATCCATTTATTATGCTATTGTACATTGGAAAATCATTTTGTTCATGGAATCATTTCCGTAGGGGGAATGAAAAAAATTATCAAATTTATAATTGACTATGCCTAGATCTCAGAGAAATGACAATTTTATCGACAAGACTTTCACAATTGTAGCGGATATATTATTGCAAATAATCCCAATGGCTTCAGGGGAAAAAAAGGCATTTACCTATTACAGAGATGGTGTGATTTGATATTTTTTTCTTTCTGCTTTTTCTCGTTATCGTGGAATGGCGGGATATTTATTAAGTTAAGTTAAAGAAAACTTACGCTTAGTGAAGGTGAGTTTTAGAAATAGAACAATTCTTTCTGTCGTGTATCCCCGATTTATGCAGCCTTAGATGCTTTGATCTTCTGAGATTCTAGTATCAAGCGAAAGGTTATACCTATTACATAGATGTTAATGGCCAAACCTATATGATAGGTACGCATAGGGGAAAAAGCACTACGCGTTAAAATCGACAACACAAATGCTTCGTTATAATACACATGACCTTTTTATGAAGGTCTAGTTAGAATGGTTGAGGCAACAAACATCCATCTCGTTTGTACTTCGGATACCGCTAGAACCATCGGAGACTGTTGAAGTGAATAATCCCTGTAAAATACAGTGCGTTAAGAACAAAGAAATTGTTAGAGGTTATGTTTGTAGTGCTAAGTTAAAATACTTGCTATTTAGAAAAAAATCTTTGCAAGAAGGATGGCTAGAGATTCATCGGAAATACACTAGTTCCTGTTAATTCATTAATATAGGAAAATCCTTTTTTTTGTCAATTAAAGGGATTATTCCCCTTATTCTGTAAAAAAAGGAGGAGCCGTATGAGGTGAAATTCTCATGTACGGTTTTGAAGCGGAGATCATTTCAATTGAATGAACGACCGTAACGAATGTCAGCTCAATCCGAAGGGGAATACGCGGAAGCTTTACAAAATTATTATGAAGCCATGCGACCGGAAATTGACCCCTATGACCGAAGTTATATACTGTATAATATAGGTCTTATCCACACGAGTAATGGGGAACATACTAAGGCTTTGGAATATTATTTCCAGGCATTAGAATGAAACCCGTCTTTACCACAAGCTCTTAATAATACGGCCTTGATCTGTCATTACGTGCGGCTATCTGTACTATAGAATGAATTCATTTAAAACTATGGAAAAGAAAAAAAAAGAGGCTTTCTACATATGCACCATCCAAAACAACAGTTTTTTATTAGCTGTAGTCAAAAGAATATCCCTTATAGGAGCCCAAATATGAATGGGTAAATGTCTGGATAGTCCATGGATAAAAAAAATCAATTCAATTGATAGAGAAAGCACCATAAAGATCAATTATTGAAAGTTCATGTTGATATGATCAAATCTTCTTATTTTATCGATCCCAGGGCGTACAAATTTCTGATAAACATATAGAAATTATTGTGCGCCAAATTACATTGAAAGTTTTAGTTGTAGATGTGGAAAAGTCAGAAAATAAAAATTTGGAAAATGGACTAGGTAGTGTTTTTTTACCCGGAGAAGTCGTTGGATTATCACGAGTACAAAGAATGGATCGTGCTCTAGAAAAAAGAATCAATTACCGAACCATTTTATTGGGAATGACAAACGCATCTCTGAATACTCAAAGTTTTCTGTCAGAAGCGAGTTTTCAGGAAACTGCTCGGGTCCTAGCTAAATCTGCTCTTCAAGGTCGTATTGATTGGTTGAAGGGCTTGAAGGAAAACGTTATTCTCGGGGGAATGATACCTGTCGGTACTGGATTCAACCGTTTGGGAAAATGGAGCAAAATGGATCCGAAAACGAGGAACAAAAATTTATTTATCAATTTATTTATCAATAAAGTGAAAGATTTTTTCTTTGATCATGAATATAAAGTCTCTGTTTTATCTGTTAAACAAAAGAAAAAAAAAGTGATAAAAAAACTAGTAAAAATAAAAAAGAAAAAATCAAAACGAGCAGTCAAAAAAAAAAGAATTTTTATAAATGAAGAAATTTCTTGTTAGATTTCTTTTAATTTCTTTTAACATAAAAAGAAAAAATGAAATGAATATCTTGTACCAAGTACGCTACAGCAAGCAATCTAACCCATTCCATTGGAATGTAGATATTACAGTTCATAGTAAAAAATAAAAACAAAATGACGAAAAAAATTGGAACATCAATTTGAAAGAAATGGTAAAAGTAGGAGTTCATACTTCATTTGAATCGAAAAAATGAAAAGACTTACTTCCTTTTGAATTTCATTGACCAAATGATTCTGACTATGCTCCATAGTTATTCTAACACTGTTGAATGACCCCCAAACGTTTCCAAAAAATATTGCCAAGTGTATGTTCAATTTTTGAATTTTTTTTTTTTGATTTTTCGATATTGAAGTATTTGAACGAGCTTCTGACAATTGTTCAACTTTAGGAAGACCTTGAATTATATCATCGGATTTTAATCTTTCATATAAGATAGTTATTAATCTATCTCCTTCGTAAATAATTTTACCATAAAAACTATTAAGAGTTGCTCCTCAAGTACCCAAATAGGGTTTAGCTGATCTAATGATGAAAGATTCCTCATGAAAAACTACAATTTGACCAGATCTTTGGATTTGTTTATTTTCGAATATCCATAAACGTTCACAAAGAAATTGTCCAAGGCTGACTACTGGAAATGTTTTTTCAAAAAAATTGGATAGGAAAAAATACAAATTGAAAAAATTGAAAATAATATTCCTGCATGAATCAAATTTAGAAATTCCCCTGTTTTAGTCCATAAAGTAGCATTTAGCTATTTGGAAAGTATTCGAGTCATTGTTAGAAATCGAGCGTTCATTTAACTAGTAACACTTTTTTATAAGTTATGAAATGAAAGTATGAGAAACAGTTAGCAATACTATGTAAATGACCCAAGAGACCTGACAATTCAATTATTTTTCTATTTGCATCCGACTTTTTGACTGTATTCAAACATTTGAAATCATTAAATAGAACGATTTTAAAAAAATCAGAAGGAGAAAGAATCAGAAAAGATTCATCTTTTTTATTCTCATTAGGTAATGAATGAATAGTTCCCTTACTAAGTAATTGACTTTGATCATTTGAAAAAAAAGAATTAGTGTCATCTAATTTGTTATGAAACAAAAATTAAGAACTTGTTCTATTTTCCCTTTTTGCCATATTGAAAAAAGGGTATTTCAGCAAGCTAATTTGAATCATATTGATAATGATCTTTTTTGTTCTTTTTTTTGTTCTTACTGAAATAAGAGAAGCATAAACCTCTTTTATTTTTGATCTGGGCCCTCCTTTTATTTTTGATCTGGGCCCTCCATCTAATTGATTTTCAAGAGAATTCCATTTTTTTCCAATTGAATAACCTCCGATAATATTGGGACCAGTGTCCTTATTGAAAATAAGGAGGAGAAGTTTTTTCATCAATCTTATGAATCTCGGTTTGAATCGACTTTAGAGATAACTCCCAAAACATCTGAATCCATTTCAGAGATACCATACCCTTTGAAAAATTTGAAAATATGAGAGTTTTCTGGCAAATGAACAACAGTTAGTAAAAAGTAATGAACAGGAAATAAATTTTTGAAATTCCATTAGAAATGTATGAAATTCCATTTATTGTTTATTTGTACTTGGAAATTATTTTCCAGCACCGCTGTTTGAAAAGACGCGCGAACTCCTAAGCAACACAATTCGTCGTACAAATAATTTCCACCGTGAGCCGTGAATGTGGACTCCATTTGTCTTCTAGTACATTCCTCATCACATTTAATAGCAATCCCCTGCTCTTACCAGAAATTGAAAAGAAACAGTTTGCTAATCGTATGTCAATTATGAAGGAAACCAAATAATATAAGCGCGGCGTTTCATCGCGATGGCGCACGAGCTCAATGCACAATGACGATGTTAGTGAATTAGTATATGGCATCTTCCCATGCCCCTAGGGTTTTTTAGTGTTAATTTGATCGTAGGCTTGCATCATCCACCGAATCTCTTTTGATCTAATGGCTCCCACCCCTCCTTCAAGCTCTATTCAGATATGACAGGTCGTGATCGGTGCCATTTCTCATGACTTTGCCAAGTCAAATTTAGCAGTTTGTTCATCATCCTTTCTACTTGCATGTGTTCTATCTACAACGTTCTCGTTCCATAGGTTTTATTTGGTGATTCCCATGAGCTCTTGTGTATGAATGATGTCATTGGTTACGCTTATTCAATCTTGTGTTGAGCTATATGATCCAAATGCCCGTGCATCTCTAAGGGGCTCATTTATGATATGTTGACGTGGGGTTTTTGTGACCATTCATCTCATTTGAGGTGGGTGACCCTTCACCACATAAGCTCATTTTATGTTTGTGATTGGTTGAAGGTTTAGGAGTTATTAATATGATCAATAGTTCTATTTATTGAAAGGTGATATCTCATGAGTTCATTAAAGATGACATCTTATAAGCTCATTGTTATTGGTTGAAGTGAATGTGTATCAGAGATCTTATTAGATCTCACGATGTGTGTGAGAGCAATATTTGCATGGTGTGTGATGATATTTGATAAATTACCTAATGAGCATGTTGCGCCTAAGTAGATGGATGGATTTAATGGTGTCAATGGATGTCAATTGAGATGATGTCAAGCAATAATCTCTTGGTGTAACATTAGATTAGTACAAGATTTAGGGTAGTTGGAGTCATAACCACAACATGGTGTTGCTCTTCTTAGGGAGCTTTTATTTATTTTGTGGGTTAGTGTCCTCATCTATTGCATAACCTACCATGCCCTGTTCTTAGCCAAAAAAATTCCAAGATTGATTGTGAATGTGATCTACAACTTGATTTTCCTCTAATAATATAAGAGGCCTCAAAACGCTTGTTGTAGGTGAAATATTTAGCTATTGTGAAGTAGGAAAAGAAATCCTAGATCTAGACAACAAGTAGATTAACTAGGATCAACTTCATTTCTTGTCTCCACATTCAAACACAACCAGCTAGGGTTTTGATGATTGAATAGTTACCACAAGGGAAAGCCACTCTCCTAGGGTTTGGTTCATTTGAATTGAAAAGAGGAGAATGTTGACATGTATTTTAGCAAGCATGTTTGACATAAACCTTAGATCTAAAAATGTAATGTATTACACAAATGAAAACAAAAATTGATGGAATAGTTACAGATCTAGAAAATGGAGATAGAGAGGAACCTGTGATGAAAACTTGGGAGCCTGAATTTCAAGGGTGGTGACACCCTAGACCATAAAAGCTTCTTTTTTGGAATCTACAAACTTCAGATTGTAGGTTACAATCTACTATGTGTTTCTTGTGACTTGCTAATGAAAAGAGAGGAAAGGTTGTGATGTATAGGGGGTTGCCTAAGTCAAACCTTGTTTTGGTGTTTTCACCTCCACGAATAGCAAATAAGGATGATTAAGAGGACTTACCCTAGTTTGAGTAGAGGCCAAAAAACAATAATTGACTAAAACAATAAATGATAAATGGTAATGTCACCTTGGTATGAAACCATTGTCAAAGTGATATCCACACCCTAAGTTGCCACCAAAGGTTTTTTGGTGGATGCTTGAATTGATTGAAGACTTGCAAGAGGTTAGTCCATAAAACATAATACATTGTTGCAGCTAATATATAGATGATAACTCAATACATATTCACAATAAGTGCAACATAATACTCCTTATTCATAATGCTTTTTAATGTTCAAATTTATTAGGATTTAATTTATTTTATTGCTTTCTCATTGTGTTCTTCATTGCTTTTTTCCTAATTTGAACTTTGTGAATGGATTTCATGGGGAATCCTTGTTCTTGCTTGCATTCTCTAATCTAACGTGTTTGTTCTTATTGTTTTGCAGGTATTGGGATTGGGGTTCTCACATTATGGCGCTAGAAGGAGGGCCCACGTGCTGGCAAGAGAGGTTTCCTTCTCACTTGAGTGAATTCAACATAAGATGGTGGCTACATAATGAATATATGGGTGTTGTCTACAGAAGATTTTGAGGTTGTTTTTATCAAAATTCGCCCTCATTCAAGTTTGGCATGGTATGGCTAGCACATTCAAGATTATGGTCACTGGTCTTACACCTACCGATTGCATCAATCTGAAAGTTATTTTTAAGTGGTTGGGAACGAATTTAGAGCTGCTAATTGCATGAGTGTGAAAGCCTTACTTCTTCCTTATCATTTATTGTTGTTAGCTTTACACCTGCCAAAATGCATTAGCTTGAAAATGCTTTTGTTCATTGCCTTTTACGCCCAGCCGTTCCTTAAAATTTTCTTACATTTGACATTTATTTTACGCATTTTGGCAAACAGTTCACGTGCCTTTCCTATGCTTCTGCATTTTCATTCATGTATGCCTGAGTATGCGAAGGAACCCATTTCGACATAGGTAGGGAGGGTGCTGGTGCAAGGTTGTAGGATCTAGCTCTACCTATCATTTGCATTGCTTGAAAACTTTCTACTGCCCTTTCAACGAATTTGTTTTTGGGGAGCATATCCTGCAGTCACTGCAATCCCTGAGACCACATTCATCAGAGGAATTTAGTCAAACAGTTAATGTGCCTTGTTTATGCTTCTGCGGTTGCATACATATCTACCATGGAGGTTGCAATTACTACGTTTTTGACAAACTACCTCCATGCTTTATGCTTTGAAGGATGTCCATACCCTATTTCAAAAGCTCCCACTTTGGTGCAGGAAAAGAGGATGCTAGCAGAGGTCGTGAAAACTACATTTTGGGTGAAATCTTGAGGCAACAACTCGCCAAATTAGAAACGTGGAAGATTGGAAGGCGTGCTTTCTACATGCAAAAAGATCTGGGGGAGTGATTTTTTCTTATTGAAATTTGATTTGACATCATTAATACGTTACATATTCTTATTGTTGACTACATTCAATGCTCTGTATCTTTCATCTTTCTTGGGGCACTTGTGATGTACATTGATTAAATGCATCTGCATAAAAATTTATTTGACTGTAGGATTCAGCCTTACGCCTGTCAATCACCTTTGCTTGAAAGTTTTTTTTTTTTTGCCTCCACAGAAAGTATGGAATCTGTCATGCACTCGCCATTTACATTTAATATAATCAATGCCTTTTTTTTTTTTGAATGACATCTCTTTAAAGCTCGAACAATGAAGGCTGGTGGATTTGAACTTAGGATTAAATAAGACAATTTCTTTGTTATGACATTGGAAGTACATAGGGGTGGCTTTCGAAGAAGTTATGGATTGTATTCAAATTTGGTGGGGAATTGAATGCTTTATGAAAGTTAGATATTTGGAAGGAATTATCATGTAGGGGTTTTCAAATTTTTTGAAATCCTTCCAACTTATCTTTGATGTTTACATTTAATTTTGATATTAAGATGCTATATAAAAAAGATAAAGTCTCAAATCATTTTCAAACCATTAGATAGCATCATATCTTTTCATCACTTGAGCAATCTTGATTGTTATTTTTTGTCTATTAGAGGTCAATAATCTTGCATGAAGATCTCGTGAGCCTTGTCCAAGATTTTCTCAAATATTTGGCATGTCTTGTGTTTCTTTTATCATTTTGCAATACATACATAACTCATATCTGTGATGTTTATAGGTATAAAGGAAAGTGAAAGGAAAGAGAAAAGAAAACAAAGGAAAACAAAGGTGTAAAGGACAAGCAAAAAGAACAGATTTCCGTTTGCAAGAAGCAATCTTTGGAGGAATCTTGGAGAATGGAGCATTCAATTTGGAGTTTATAAAGTGTTTTTTAATGCTTGGAGCCTCCATTTACTGCTTTAATTTTTTTTTTCAGCCAACTAGATCATTGTTTGTTTTCAAAGTTGGATTGAAATTGAACACTAGAAACTGACTAGACATTGTTTTTTGGGATAAAATTGAACAAGCAAACTTCATATCTCATTTTGGTGCTCTAAAACGAATCAAAATCATTGCTTTGTGGATTTAAAATGAACATGTGCAACTTTTTTTTCGTGATTGCTTACTTAAACTGATATCATTGAAAAGGACGTATGCGCTTCTCTCGCGCTTTACAACTATCTTGAGAATCAAAAGGCTTTTTTTGTGATCTTAGGTTGAGATAAAGCAATCACCTCCACACTTCATTTTGGGTTTAAAAATTGAACATTTAAACACTTTGCGAGTGTGAGTAAACTTATTGCATGTGTTCTCCCTTTGTTTCTAAAATGAAGGTTGATCGAACTATGAATATGTTTACTTGCTTTTGTCTATCTTAGAGGGCTTGCCTTGGGGAAAAAGTACTCACCCAAGGGAATGACTCAACCGGTAACACTCTAAAGCCAAGAGTATTTCCAACCGGGATATAAATGTGGGTATTGGAGTAAACGCCAGTATCACGCGGTTGGCTCCGACAAGATGGATCTGAAAAGGGACTCTCACCGTATGGGTCAATCTCCATGAACAGAAAGTCCAAACAAAAACCCTTGTTTGTAGTAGCCAACTAGTCCATCCAACGAGTTTATATCAAAGTGGTGCATTGGAACTTGGATTCCAAGAAGTTACTTGCCATGTCTGATCTTGGTTAAAATATAGAGGTTAAGACTTCATTCTTAACATACCTTTATATTTTTCCTTGGTTGCATGTAAAATCATCTCTTCTACTACGAAGGGCATGAAGCAAGCCCACCAAGAAAAACGTACCAATTGAGCTAGGATGTTACATTGCTTGTGAGTCAAAACACTTGCTTGATTCGAAAACATTGGGAAATAGTCATTTAACGTGAGAATCAAAATTTCAAACCCCTTAGATAGAGCAAATACCTTTGACAAAACCCAAGAGCTATTGCTTACCCTATGGATTACATCTCTAGAGGTTTCTAAGTAATTGGGTTTACATCTTAATTTTCTCTTACAAAGGTCAACATTAGGCAACCCTTGTCCTGATTTCTTGGAACTTCCACATAGCACTTTGTGGGACGAAAAAGAAGTTATGACATTGGACATTCAGTTTGAAACATAATCAAGCATCTATTTTTGGTAAAAATAAGTCATTAAAGCAAAGATTTAACAAATTGGACCCTACACATGTGCTTTTCTATCTTTTTATCGTCTTTCGAGCAAACATTGGTCTTTTGGTTTGAACTACTCTTAGAGAAAAGCATGTTCTTCAATATCTTGGTCTAGTATTTATAAAGTCTCTCTAAGTCTCTTAGGATCAAAATCAAAACTTTCATCCATCCCCCAAACATCAAAATCAAAATCACCTCACAAATAATTCTTAGAAATCTTGAAAAAATCCCTCATGCTAAACTTTGGGCAAATCATTTGAACCAAATCAAAATCATTTTGTTTGATTAGATGTGTGTAGATGAATCTTCTCCACATATCTAATCAAATTATTGGTCTTTGTGAACAAGTCTATCCCTTGATAAAATCCAACATCTTGTGGTTTATGAGTTCACCATCCAAAATCCAAAATCAAATCAAATCAAAATCATCTTGTTTGGTTAGCATCTTGTGGATAAATTTACTCTAGGACAATATCCAACCTCTCAGAGTTTACAAGTTCACTATCCAAATCAAGTCAAACCAATCCAAATCAAATCAAAACATCAATCCAAGTCCTAAAGTTTAGTATCCTCTTCAAGATTTCCTAAGAGTTCCAATCATTCACCAATCATCCATATTTCATATCTCATCACCATCATTTTGATCCTTAAAATCTTAGACTTTCTTTTTTGTACCTAGAGTTTGGATCAACCCAAAGAATTAGAGGTTCACCTCCCACATTCTTGAAAATTGATCCTTATTTTACGGTCCAAACTAGACCTCAACACAAGAGGAAAATGGAATATAAACTTGATCCATACATCATGAGTAATCCAAGTCAACCAAACTATCAAAGCCTTACAATGCCAATTGATTTTCAAAACTCACATTTATACAATCCATACATGGGATAATTATCTCCTACAAACCTCAATGGTACAACAAATGTGAGTCTACCCAATCTAAATCTTGGAACACCTTTTCTGATGGTAGATTTAAATCAAAGTCCAAACTTATAAGTCTATCCACCAAACAATCAATGCATGAGTCTTCAAATGACCAACATCATCCCACCAAATCCATACATGCCAAATGTGAATGTACCAAGTACAACTTTACAAAACATGAAAATTTTGAATCCAAACTTGGTAAACTTTGGGATGGATATGTTTTCAAATCATACGACTATTGTTCAAATTCCAAACAAGATGTTAATGACTCCGTGTATTAATCCAAGTCAAGGTAACACCATGCAAAATCAAAGTTACCTAAAACAAGGAAATATGATTCCCAACACCAACAATGTTCAATTTCAACCTATCATGCCAAATCTGAACATCATCCCAAATCATAACATTGTCCAAAATCAATTTGTCCATGATCCCATTCAAAAACCACAAGTATGCATCCCAAATCTGCTTGAACAAAAACCAAATCAACTATATCCAGGGATTCAAGATCAAAATCAAGATCAAATTTGGCGAGATCAAATTGCTACACTTACCAAAATAGTTGAGTCATTGCGCCAAGAGACATCTCCACCACCATTACCCATATGAACATCTTCATTGGTTTAGGGATTCATCCTTTACCTAGCACCAATCACTCCATCCAAATCAATCCACCTAACACCAATCAAGCCATCACATCAAATCCTTTGAATATACCATTGACATCGCACCAACAGATGGTATCTAATCAAATTACAACATCAATACTGACAAATCAAAATATGGTCTCCCAAGGATCTATCACCTCGGTCATTCCGACCATTCCTATCACCTCGATCACTACAACCACCCCTATCACACCCATCATATCTCAAACCCTCACGATCACTCCAAATGTATCTCAACAACTTGTCACTACATCCAACATGATTCCAAAACTGCCATTGCCATCATCACCCACACCACTCCTTGGATTAGGGCTTCCCCCTTTACCAAGTATCAATCAAACCAACATCCCGAACATCAATCAAAACATCATGCCAAACTTTTAGAACTTGTCATTGACATCGTAACAACAGATGATAAATGCATAAGCAATCACAATATCATCAACCACCCCCATAATATCTCAAAACATGGTCTCTCAAGGACCAATCACATCAATTACACCATCCACCACTCAAATCCCAATCATCAATACAATGGTACCTCTTATCACCACAACACTTGCACTATTCCAAAACCACCTCCACAACCACCCAAACCAAACACATCAAACCAATATAGAATTAAATTTCAAGCCACTCAACAGGCTGCTTATCAGAAGGCACACCAACAAAACCAAAACTGACAAGATGCACAACTAGTTGTTCAACAAGTTGCACAAGCTGCTCAAGTTGCCCAAGCCACACTACAAGCCCAACAAACACAAGCCTAGGCTCAAGTGCAAGCGCAAGCTCAAGCCAAATACCAAGACCAACAAGAAAATGTTATTCAAAATCCCAACAAAATGCTAACAACTCCATGTAGCGATCCAAGTCAACAATCACATAATCAAGACCTATCCATCAACATACACATGGAAGATGTTCCCACTTCATCTAATGACCAACTCACCATACATCAAGAGCCACTTTTTAGTGATCTATTTCAAGGAGTGTTAGGATGGTTTGATCCTATTGACACAATGCACGATCCATTGACCTGTGATCATATTGAAAATTTCTCTACATCGCCTTATGAGTTAGAGGACATATCTCAAGAATTCATTCCAAAGCATGATCAAAATATTTCACCAAGGTCTAGCAATGGTCCTTTCCAAGACATGTTGACCCCCTTTGACCTCATGGTTACAGATACTAAAGGAACCCTGAACTTGACACTTGAGGATATTGAACCACTTACCATGTCTAATGATGACATCCAAGAACCCTTTGTAAGCAATCCATCCTTTGAAACTGATCCATGTCAAGAACTTGATCCAAAGCCTGTCAAAAGCAACTTCAAAATCATTCAAGATCAAGAATTTGTATCTTCAAGAGACTACAATAATCTAATGGACACTCTCCTATCTATGGAAGATGATCATATCCATGTATCACATACTCCTCCATCTACCCATGAGATGCTTTCTACAGATGGACACGTAGATGATCTTCATTCAGAACATGATTCCTTTACTCCTGATATTATTACACAAAAAGAGCAGGTTATTGATTCCTACAACCAAACATAGTTGTCAACATCAGGATCAGATATATCCAAAATCTAGACTGAAGACATCATGTATGAAGACATCCAACATTATCCACTCAAGGAAGCAGGTCAGATAGAACAAGATATTTCAGAGTTAGCAGAGAAGCAAATTGAAATAACATCATTTGCAGTGGTCGTTTATCAGAGAATGCATTCTAAACAAGAACCCTCAAAATAAGCATAATCAAGGAACGAAGGTGCCACTACCACCATACTGGGGGCAACTATGTCTCAAGTAAATGCCAACATAGGGAGCACGAAGAATCCTTATGTTGAAACTAATGTCAATACTACAACCAGCCACGTCATGAATCTTCATCCAACCATCACCCCATCCACGAATTGGGAACAACATCAAATGAAGGATGTGAATCAAAGAACAAAGAATGTTATCAAAGAAAAAGAAGCTGAGAAGCATGAAGGACAAATCAAATACAAGTGGATACCAAAGAATACAAAGAAATATTATCCCTATCGAACTCCATCAGTCAAAGAAACTATGGGGAAAAATAAAAAAGGGAAAAGTATCCATCAAAGATGTCCACAAAAGCAAAATTAGGCTTTTCAAGTGATGTACAAAGTGTATCAAGTGGTTGGTCCTAATTCCATGCACACTTCCATCTCCACCCATCATTGCTCATCTTCCCAAGTTTGGAGAGTCAAAGGTTCCAAACTGTCAACCAATCCATCTTTTATCCCTAAACACACTCCATCCATGCCTCCACACATGATATCCAGCTCTTACATTGACCATGTATTGGCAATGACCCTTCATCATAAGGATTCTGAAGGCACTCTATCGTGATGTGTGCACAGAGATAATGTTAACCATGGTATTAATAAAGCAGATCAAGAATCCCAAAAGTTGCATTCAAGTGCACGTATCTTAGCAAAGAAACTTCTTCAAGTAGGCTACCAATGGAACATCATGATAGAAGCATCTACATCAGCAACACCTTGTGATTCAGTATGAGCTTAAAATCTTTCAAAAAAATCCAAAAAAATCCAAAAATATGAAAATCCAAAAAAATTAGAAAAAGGATTGAAAATAGTAAAGAAAAAAATGGTCCTCTAGTGAAAACCACTACGATGGTGCTTTGGACAGGTACCATGATGAAAACCTGGCAAATAGGCATCATGTGTAGAATTGAGAATCTACGCGCACTATTTCAGGTGGAAGCATCTCATCCCATCCATAATAAATCCAACATTCCATTAGTCTTATCCATAATAAATCCATTCATCCATGAACCATTTTCCATCATCAATCCATTTGCATCCATTGTCCCAAGCTATCTTGATCTTGACAAAGTTTGGGGCAAACTTAACACATGCTTATTGTAAACATCTTGATATGGGTCGTTTTCATTAGTCCTATCCTATGTAGCATTATCTGAGCCATGAAGCATTATCCAAATGAGCATTCTTTATCTAAAAACCTTATCTTATCGCAAGATAATCCTTGGCATCCTTTGCATGCTTGCCATATCCGAGCATCCACACATCACATTCTGTACATTACTGGACACTAGGGGCAGATGTTTAGATCTCACTTTAGGAACAAATCTGGATCTATATCCTCCAACTTATGTGGTGATCTGAACATTGGAAAATGTGAAATAAAATTGTCCACCACTTGTGAGCAATAATCCAAATCACTAGCCCATGGCATATTTTGACGAGAAGATATTCCTTATCAGACTTCATCTTTTATTGAACATCAATCCAAACAATCACTATCAGTTGCATCTAATTTTCACTTCAAATGCCACATCAAATCATTTGAACAACTTTTGTTCCAAATCAAGCTTCAAACTCCTGATCAATCAAATCCAATCAATTCATCATCTTGGGATATCCTTGTGTTGCTTAAACACTATCCCTGCATTGTTGTGTATCCTCAACAATGTTATCATCATCAATCCCTCATCATCTTGGGATATCCATCCTAATCCTTGTGTTGCTTAACACTATCTATTGCATTGTTGTGCATCCTCAACAATGTTATCATCATCAATCCATCGATCTAATCAATCAACCTTAGCTTGGTTTTTAACAAAATCCCAAACAGAGCACTGATATCATCACACACATCCATATCCAAATCATCAAAATCATGCGAAAAATCCAAAAACATTAAAAAAAACCAAGAAAACCCAAAAAGAATTCAAAACATATCAAAAATCCAAAAACACTCAAAAAATCCCAAAACAAATCAAAAGCATGGTTATCCGAACTACATGGTCTCTGAGCTTAAACGTAGGCAAGGCTAATCTTTGATCAGCCCCTGAGACATCAAAATCCAAAAAGATCAAAATAAAAAAACATTCAAAAAACACAAAATCGAAAAACATTCATAAAATCTCTCAAAACCCAAAAACATTTAAAAATTTGGAAAATCAAACATTTGCAAAATCTCAAAAATAAAACAACTCAAAACATTTCAAAAGATCAAAAACATCAAAAAAAAAATCCATCCATTCTCTTTTCGCAATAATCAATCATCCATAATAAATCAATCATCACACTCATCCTTTGGCAAAACAAACAGAAACAACCACAACAATCAACAAAAGCAAGCTTCAAATGCAAAATCAAAATCTTGATCATTTTCAAAAACATGTCAATCAACCTTATATCAATAGCATATCAATCAACTTATCAAACCATCATCATCCTATACAATGCATGTCCTAGGATATATCGTTCCGACAATGGGCATCGTTTTGGATATCACCTTGGATTCTTATCCTATCAAAACAAATCCCTTTGGCTAGAGGTATGAAGAACATTGGCTTGTTTGCGTACTTGATCTCTTCTTTTGATTTATCTTATTGTGCTCATTCCAAGGACCTCTTGATGATATCCGAACGAAGGATTTAGAGAGATAGGAATGGGGCAACGATCATTATCTTTTGTCCTGTTGTGCTTGTTGGATGTTCTTGTAATATAACTTGGTGAATACTTGCTTTGTTAGGTACGTCCTAGCAAGGTTTCGTATGTCAAGTGTGAACAAGAATACTCCTATCTGTTTTTCAAGTCAAAGTCCATCGCACTAGGTACAACACCATCCTGGTTCTTTATACCTTGATGCATCGTATCTATGTGTTTTATCAAACATAAGAAAATTGGCCCTTTAAAAATCCCAACTCCTTGGCAAGTAATCATCATCATTTGCATATTTATCATCTTGTGTCTTGTTGAAATGACTTCTTCTCTTGTTTCTTCTATCTCTTGCTTTTCACACTAACATGGTACCATGATAGTTAATCATAAATCATCACCATTGCATCTATCTTGCATCCACAAAACTGTCAGCATATTGCATAATGCTTATCATATCATATAGAAAACATTAATCATACCACATGCATTCATCCCCATCATTGCATAATATAGATTGGTTATTCTAAACATCTCATAATCCATACATTTATCATCTATTTGCATAATCATAAAAGCATCATCATATCATATCATGTGCATCCATATCATCCATGCATCATCATATCATCCAAGCATCATAATCATCTCATTTATATCATCAATAATGTAACTGTCATGGTACAAATCAAAATCAAATGGGTGTAATATATCAAAATAGGCATGAGGCTACCCATGGCTGATGACTGTCTAGATCATCAAATTTGTCTACACCAAATATTTGAGTTGAACTGATCTTGAACCTCTTTGTCGAGAGATCGACCCTCAAATTAAACCTCTTCGCCCGATCTCTCGAGGGGGTAGTATACCGGCGTAATTCTTCATTTTCTAGGGCAGCAGTTGGGCATCCAAAAAATAAGAGAAATTTTGATTTTTGATCATGGAAAGGTTATTCTTTGAACCAACGCAACGACTACATTGCTTCAAAGAGGGAAAAAATGTAGACACGTAAAATGTACCGATTGACATTGTGCATCTGATCCTGACCACTAACATCGTTTCATCCTGAATCACCCTCCGGTCTAACTATTTAATCGAATAGCCTTATTTGATTAAAGTCATCATAATTCCCCTTTTAATTAAATAAATCCCTCGATTTAATTAAATCATTGTCTGTGTGTAATTAGCTAGGTCATTTCATCTTCCTATCTTTATTTAATTAAATAATCCATATTATTTGATTAAATCTCTAAAGTTCATCTAATTAAATTAAA
Organism: Sequoia sempervirens; assembly: GCA_007258455.2. Taxonomy (NCBI): domain Eukaryota; kingdom Viridiplantae; phylum Streptophyta; class Pinopsida; order Cupressales; family Cupressaceae; genus Sequoia; species Sequoia sempervirens. The sequence goes on along the minus strand of VDFB02271358.1, from coordinate 527,508,727 downwards.
TAAATCAAACATTTATCTAATTTAATCTAACATCACCCCCTTTGGTTAAATAAATCAAAATATTTATTTAACTAGGTCTTAATCATTTTCCTCTCATTTTGATTTATTTAAATCCAAAAATCTAAGTCAAAATGGTCAAATCAACTAATCTCTTCATTAAATTAATTAACTTGGATTAATTTAATCTCCTCTCATGTCCCATCCTCCAGCTTTTACCACTTGCACATGAAAATAGATTTAATTGATTTATTAAATCTCTATTTTCCTCAACAAGGCATCTTTTGGGAATATTCTCCAAGTTTGAATTCAAAAAACCAAGTTGACATGTACATCCAACAAAGCATTTAATCTCTCTTACATGTCCTTTGCCTTGAGCCAAGTGGAATTTAATGCATTTTTCCTTCCCTCTTTCATGTCATTTCAACAAATTCAAAATTCAAAAATAGGCATTTATTGGCACAATCCTCAAAACTTGCACATCCTCCATCCACTCATAGGTTGACAAGTGGCATCTTGCCATTGGATGAATGTTAGTCCCACATTGCTCTATTTTAGACATTCATCCTTCAATCTCATCTATAAATAAGAGGCTTCATTCCTCATTTCATCATCCACAATTTGAGTAAAGTTACCATGCTCAAATCATTAGCAAACCTCATCCATTATTATTGAATCTTAGCTAGGTTATGCAGATTTTTCTATTGGAGCACTCACCATTCTTCATCAAAGTGGATCATTCATCAACATTCATCAAGCTTGCATCATAGGAATTGGGAAAGGGCCAATTTTCACATCAAATTTGCACCAATTCCCCCATGGGATCATGAGCTTGCTAGTTTAATTAGGATTCAATTTATTTTATTGCTTTCTCATTGTGTTCTTCATTGTTTTTTTCCTAATTTGAACTTTGTGAATGGATTTCATGGGAAATCCTTGTTCTTGCTTGCATTCTCTAATCTAATGTATTTGTTCTTATTGTTTTGTAGGTATTTGGATTGGGGTTCTCACAGCAAGTGCAGATCTAACCCTTGCTAGGCGAAGTTGCTTTAGCCACAAACATGCAACTAAATGATGAAGTAAAAATTCTAAAACCCTACCAAGGGGTGTGTTGGCCTATTGGAATGATGTTAGGGATTTGTAACCCTAGAAAATCTAAAGTAGAACCTCCAACCTGCACAACTCGCCCTTCAAATAAGATATCTAAAATGTTGATGCAAAACTAAACATGAAACTAGCAATGATCTCCATTAAAGCACATAGAAACCTCCATCATGAAGTCCTCCATAGAAGAAGCTAGGTTTTCATCCAACTTATCCTTAATTCTTAAGGGTTTAGACAATCCACCAAAGTGTAGAGAAGAAAAGAAGATAACAAATATTCAATGATGATTAATGCCTCCAAACTTACCTTATATAAATACACATCTCCTTATGACTCCCAATCTAGACGACCTAGCTCTAGGCACAAATTTGCATTTAAAAAATATTTTAAATTCATTTTTTCCCTCCTCCTTTTGGGCACCCAAAATGATATTGCTTTTAACTTATTTTTTTATTATTTATCACCCTTATTTCTCCAAAAAAGGGCTACCCAAACATAATAAAAATATACAAAATATTTCACCATCATTTAAACCTTTTCTCGACATTTTCCCATCAAATAAAATATTATTTTTCTTAAATTTTCCTTGCTCACTAAAGAAGGGACATTGCAATCCTCCCTTCCTAAAATTGGTTGTCCTCAAGCAATGACAAGCATAGCACCACCTGGATCCCATGTCATCATACTACCATATGTATCAAAATTGAAAGGATGAATCTACCTCATAGATATATCAACACCCATTGACTCTCCAAGTTTGAAGGATTCCTCATGAATGTGCAAGATGCCCTTTCTAGGAGCATGGAAGAACATATCAACCCCTCTTATGTTGTTGATATCTATCAAAAAAACAACCTCCCATCTAAAAATTAGATCTAACCGAATGTAAATACTATCACTAATGCCATATAATGATAGATTATCATCCATATGGCATCCACCAATGATGAAGAGGTGATCCAAACCTCCCCAAAACGCCTAAAAATTTGATATCCTCCAAGTGGCTTATAGGATTTCCCTTGTGTCAAGATTCGGCTTCATCTCCCAAGTGTGCCCCAACAAAGGCAAGTGCCTCCATGGCATGCATCACATGTATCTTTGAACTAGGGAAGCCTCCAATGCTACCAAGGAGTCAATATGATGATAGGATTGCACTTTGTTGAACATGGCCAACTCTACATCTTCAAGGAAGACCAATGAATCACCACAAACTGAATCACTTATGACTTCCTCTTCATGTGAACATTTGACACTAGTGGTTGATCTACTAACTATATGCTCAACTAATCTAACATCCTCTAGGGTTTGGGCCTTTAAGGGGCCCCCAGAAAAAGGAAAATCACGATGCAAATCACACACAAGAACAATTTTTTTTACTCATACTGTAGTGTAGAAAAATGTACCCCTTTACATTTTCACACTTGTTTGGGTCCTCCCTGCTAAAACTGGACTTCTTTATGCCTTAATTGGTCCTATTTTGCATCCAAAAGCCTAATTAAATGCATTTTTCTTAGGATAATCCTAACATTTAATAATTGACAAATCATAATTCAATGTTTGAGGTTGTGTGTTCCAGATCTAGTGACCTAGGACTCATATACCACCTTGGGTGTATGGGTCCCACCTAGGTCTCAAGCCCTAATTTTAAACATTGCATTGATCTTAACACTTCTTGAAGTTTGTGTCACGTGTTCAAAGACATTGGGACTCATACGCCCTAACTGGCATATGAGTCTTGCTTTAACCAAGACATGCTTCAAATCAAATTCTTGCCAAGATTTCATTATCCTAGATTTGATGTCAGCTTGTAGTGTTGTAATTTCAAGAAATTTAGCATAAACAAGTATAAGTACAAGGTTATTTCATATAATTTCTCTGAACAAGATCTAAGATTTCAAGTATTCAAGCATTATAGTAAATTTATGATCAAGAGAGCATTCAAGAGAATATCATCAAGCATTTGGAGCAACATTCAAGATTCAAGCATCATGTCAAAGTCATCATGAATCATGTGTGTTTGTGAGCTAACATTTATGATGTAGGTTTTCATGATTCAACAAGCATTCAAATACATTATCTCATATCAAGATCAAGAGTCAAGATCCACATCCATTGGAGCCATTTCATGCTTGAGTTTGTAGTTTTTATTTCAAGGGTTTGATCTAGGTGATTTGGAGCTTGAAGATCCTTTGAAGACAAAGTTGTAAGATTGAAGAAAGTTGTCAAAGTTGTCATCTTCATGGAAACTCACCTACAAGCCAGAATTCAAACTTCTAGACTTGGAGATTGGACAAGATGAAAGCTACAGAAGATCACTAGATGCTACAAAAGTTTCATTCAAACTCTAATGCTGGGACTAAATCTCCCCTCTGGGCATATAAGTCCTAGTATACCCCTTTTTGCCAGTTTTCTGTAGATCCTAATTTACTGATAAAAGATCCCAGATTCTGCCCAAATTCTTGTAGTAGGACTAAATCACCCAGTCTGGCATATGAGTCCTAGTGCACTTCAGAAACAACAAATTCTAGGGTTTTTGAATCTTGTTTAGATGTCTCCTATCCTCAAGTACTTTTCTATTTCTCTTTGTCTAGTAATTTGATTTCATGTTTTATGTTTCTAGGGTTTAGTGCATTAGAGTTTTCATTTCTCCTTTGAAGCTTCATTTTAATGGTGAAGCCCCCTTTTAATCACACCTAAGGAAACCTCCTACTAGTCCTATTAGTATTCCTCCCTTCCCTCAATAGAGTAAAGTTTGGTTGAGGGATCTTGGTTTCCTAATGAACAAAGAGTGAAATAGGCCCCCCTAGTTCCATCTCCCAAAAGGTGGAACCCTATTTCCTTCAGTTCATTTTGGGGAACCCAAAATTTGGACACTTGAATTTCTAATTTGGAGAACATTATATTTCTAGATCTAGGTTAACTTTGTATTAGATAATTTGCATTAGTTGAATTTCTTAGTGGAAAGGTGCATATAGGTTGCATTTTTGCATCTTGCATCATTGAATTTCATTGGAAAACTATAATTGAAAATGGTCATTTGAGCATACAAACTAGAAACCTTAAAATCAACTCAAAATTTGTTTAATTCTGCTTAAAAACCTAATTTTGGACTCATTCACCCACCTAGGCGATTTAGTCCCTGTATAGATGGTTTTTCCATATTTTTGGGAATTCTATGCTGCCTATTTTTTAGTATTTAAACCTTCTAGAAACCCTAGTTGGGACTCATTCGCCCACCTAGATGATTTAGTCTGGTATCAGGTCTAAATCTACATTTTACAACATTAAAAACTTCATTTTTGTGCTTTTGTTTGTTGTTATCATATATCTGTTTCAATTTGTTGAGTTTCTGTTTCATTAATTTCCTTAAGTCTAGCTTAATTTGGTTTCATTTCAAGTGCATTTGTAAGTTACATAAGAATTGGAATTAAAGTATATCATTTATCTTGTGTCATTGCATTTATCTTGCATTCATTGATTTCCTTTTCATGAGCTTTACAACTTGGTGTCCTATTCCTAATACTATAGTGATATGTAGTTTGAGACTTATGTCATCCCATGATAACACACTTGTCATGGATCTTGGGTTACCTAGCTCATTCACTCATAGTGTTGACACTGGTTCATGAGGTATGGACCATACCCTTGAAAACTCTTTACCTTCAGGTAGTATGACAAGTGTTGAAACAATGGTTGCTAGTATCCCTCAAGGAAACATAATCCAAATCCATGAAGAATTGGAAAACCTACAAAATCTAGTGTGTACTAAAAAAATTTCCAACATTGTTATTCCTACCATCGATAATATACACCGCATAATTAAAATGAAAAAGGGATAAAGATTATACATAACTTAGCTCAAATTTTTGGCAAGCATCTTACCTCAACGACTCGTTGTGCTCAAACCTAGATCAATGCTCAAAGCTAAGGAGAAACCCAAATTCCTCCTCCTACAATCATTGCATCTATTCCCACCTATACCAAACCTCAAATTACCACAACGATGTAACCTAATAGGGTGATCCCACAATAGTGGTATACAATTTTTGGCCAAACTAGACACTAAAATATTTTTTTGTAACTAAATCTTCACTTTCAGACACCTATAGCGACTAAACCGTGAGAAATTTGAAGATGATGCAAACTAGAGTTTTATGAAATTTTGTCTATAGATTCTAAATATATTTTTTTCAAATTTTCAAAAACTAATTTTTTCGAAAACAACATTTTTAAAAAGTGACGCTCACCGTATAATGCATAACTTTTTTCCATGAAGGATAAAATTCTAATTCTTTCAAATTTAGATTCATAACTCTGATATCTAGTGCTTCCACTTGGTTAGATAGTTTTTATTGAATATTTGTTCTTTAATCAAGTTTCAAAGTTAAACCAATTACAATTCGACATAGCATTGTATAATGTAACTTTTTGTATGTATCAAAATTCAATTTTTTCTCTTTGTTGGATTAAGGACTTCAATATCTAGTGCACTTATATTTTTCATATTTTTTTTATAATCTACTATTTTTCCACATGTGAAGAACATAGAGCTTGATTTTCGGTGAAAAACCTACATTCACAAGAAATAAAAAATAAATATAATAAAAAAATAAAATTTATTTAAAATTATAATTTTTGGGAAGCTTATAATAAGGACTAAATAATTAAAAAAAATAAATTTTAAATGAATTCATTTGATCCCCCAAAAGGTAAACCAAAAGTGGTTTTTTATCAGCATTTTGATAGGTGTAAAGGAGACTTCGTTATAGGTATGGTTTAAAACTAGAGGGGTTATATCCAAGGGGGTTTGATTTAAGGTAGTTTGATCAAACCCTCTTCAATTGGAATACTTTAAATGGAACTTTTTAAGGCTTAAATCATTATATTTTCTAAAAATATGTGATTTCAGTAAAAATCTGTTCCTCCCAGAAATTGTAAACCAGCTTTGTGGGATCAGGCAGTAATGTCATTCCTACCTTGGCTATTTCCACTAGCAATCCTTGTACCTTTGTGGCATCTCACGTAATATATCCTACCAATTTACCTCCCATAAGTATTCCATTCACTTCCCCCTCAAACACATATACACCTCTACCATATTCACCTCAATCCCAAAACACAACCATTGACACCATCCTTAACCAACTTTTGCAAAATGTTTCATCCCTTCAATGAAAAATTTCCATCATAAACCAAAATCAAAATGGCCAACCTTCATACTATGTCAAAAGAAATCCCTTATCTTTGGAGATATTAAGAACAATGATACTACAAGGTATAAAGATTCCTAGGTTTGATAAATATGGAGGGAAAGGATATCCTTCTAACCATGTTTCCGCTTACACTGCCTTATGCAGTGATTTCATCCTTGAAGATAAACTCTTGGCTAAGCTTTTTCCTAGGTCCTTGAAAGATACTACTCTAGAATGGCTTTCCTCATTACCGAATAACTCAATTCATTCATTCAATGAACTTGTTGAGGTGTTTATTGAAACCATTTCCAAGTGCATATGACCCCTAAGATGACACTAGCTGATTTGGTGAGATGTAAGCAAAAGGATGATGAAAAGGTTACTGACTTCATTTCACGCTACCAATTGCTTTATTCCCAAATTGGTTAGTAGTCGTGAAACAAAACCCACCTCTAGCCATCCTGAAAATTTTGAATCCACAACTCAAAACAATTACCAACCTTTTAGAAAATAGAATAAAGGATTTCTTCAACTAAATCCCCCTCAACCAACCCAACATGTTGATACCCAAGTGGTTATTATAAAGAAGACAAATACATTTACATTTAGGGATTTGAAAAGGCAATTTACTCCCTTACATGATACCCTCTGTAACACCATGTTACAACTTCTAGAGAATAAATTTATTTCCTTACCTCCTGTTAAAGATCTCAATCCTAATAGGCCATTACCTTCGAACTTTAGATCAAGTTCCTATTGTCATTTTCACCATCAAAATTGACATGATATGAAACATTGTAAGCAGCTTAAACACAAAGTGCGAGACCTCATTGATTCCAATCATATTCAAATTGGTGGTGTCAATGATCGAGGTAATAAGTTTGTTGCCCCTCCCAACCAAAACCTGCAAATCTTTACCAACCCTACGCAAAATCATAATATTTCATTTGTCAAATCTAGTGATCCTAAGAGTGATGTGATAAATATTGACACGGATGATGACAATATGGATACTAATGAACAAAGTCCTATTGATAATATGGTTGGATTGATTGAAATTCAACCTCGTAAGGGCCAAACTAAAATGCCTATTGACATTTCTTTCTCATCACAAGATATAATTAGAAAGGAATTTGATGGTCCTCTTTACATAGTTGGTCGAATCAATGACAAGCCCACTAATGGGGTATTAATTGATCCCCTCTATAGAGAGAATGTAATCACTGAAGAATTAATACTTGTGCATGAGCTATATCAAGATACATATTATAAACTGAAAGCATGGATCATACAGACACATAATGGTTTTTCTTTCCCTACGATAGGTTTTATCATCTTTCCTTTAAAAGTTGGACTGAAACAATTAGATGTCTCATTTTCCATCATCCTGATGTCGGATCAATTCTATGTGAAGCTTGGTTACCCATGACTATGCTCCATGGAATTCTTACCACTAATTATGCATAAATTCTTAAAGTTTCCCTTTGAAAATGAAATCTTTACTGTGCACCATAGTGGCTTTAATCTCGTGTCTTCCCATGGAAATCTTTCATTGGATTTTCTTTGGCTTGATCCTATTGAACCTATTAAACCTCATGAAGATTTCCTTTTCAAATCCTATCAAAATTTTAAGGAAAAATGCATAGCAAAATTATCCATTTGAAACATGCCTCAACCCATGATTGAGCCTCCTATCATTGATGAAACCATGATTGAGCCAACAACCATTCCAACTAACCAACACCAACCCAAGACAAATCCTTTTCCTATCTCCTATAAGAGACCAAAAGACAACCAAAACAATCCCATTATGCCTCCTAAGATAAAACAAATTTATAAAGCTAAAGATAAAGTCGTTGAATAACCTCCAATGGTTCCTTTTGTTCCTCCTTTAAGGGAATAAAAGATTTACCTATGGTTGATAAACCCACTCCTACACAAACACAACTTGAAAGTCGTACCAAAAGAAATAAAATTCTAGAGAGCGTAGACATAGACACTGTGCTATTGATCAAAGGTTAAAAATGAAGAAACAAACAAGCAAAATCAACATCCAAACTCAAGTGAAGCAATACATAATGAATCTCCCTCTTTGCCACTGTAGTGTAGGAAAATGTATCCCTCTACATTTTCACACTTTTTTGGCCCCTCCCTACTAAAATTGGGCTTCTTTATGCCTTATTTGGCCCTTTTTTGCATCCACAAGCATTATTTATTGCATTTTTTTGAGGATGATCCCAACACATATCTAATGACCAATCATAATTTAATGATTTTGGGTTGTGTGTTCCAGATTTAGTGATCTTCGAATCATACTCCTCCTTGGGCATATGGGTCCCACCTAAGTTTTGAGGCATGAACCAAAATATGGCATAGAACTTAACATTTCTTGAAATTTGTGTCCCAAGCCTAGGCTAGAACTCATACACCCCAAATGGCATAAGAGTTCAACTTAGCTTGGACCTATTTTAAATTAAAATTCTTGGTGGGATTTTATTCTCCTAGATCTGATATCAGCTTGTAGTGTTGTAATTTCGATAAATTTGGCATAAAAAAGTATAAATACAAGGTTATTTCACATAAATTTTCTCCTAGAAAGTTTACAAGTCACCTAACAATTTTCATGAGCAAGTTGTGATCTAAGTATTCAAGCATTCTAGCAATTCAAGAGAATTCAAGAGTTGATTATCAAGCATTTTGGAGCTACATTCAAGAATCAAGCATCATGTCAAAGTCATCATGCATCATGTTTGTTTTTGAGCTAATATTAGTGATGTACGTTTTCATAATTCAAGCAAGCATTCGAGTCGAGATCCATAGCATTCAATCAAGAGTCAAGATCTACATTCATGCTAGCCATTTCATAAAAGATTGCATCTTTTGTTCCAAGGGTTTAGTGAGTTGCAACATAACATATTTTTTCATTCATATTTCCTTCATTCTATTTCATTTCATTTCAAGGTATGATTACCAAAACAGGGTTTGACCAAGGAAAACCCCTATCCACTAACAAAACAACATTTTCCATCTCTTTGATGTGTGATTTCCAGATTTAAGTTCAAGATCCATTAAAGAGAAAGATTGGAAAAATTATTGAAGCAAAACAATATAAGATAATGCATCAAATCAAATGTATACCTCAAACAATCTTTATCCTCCTAGATGAGATGAAATAGAACTTGCACTATAGTTTTAAATAATTTTCTCTAAATTATGATATTATGTGGATTAATCATTAAATTAACCTTGGTATGATTATAATAGTGAGATCACAAAATGACAACATAAGGGTATAATAGCTTGATTCTTCTTGATGATGAAGGATGGTGGCCTCTAGTTATAGAGATTTGAAGAGGAAAAATTAAGGGCTAGGATAGATTGATGATGGATGGCTAAGGTTGAATGAGGATTAGGGTTAGGTTCAAAGATGTAGCATATTCATATGAAAAGTATCACATGAGTGATAAGACTTGAATGGATTAGGGAAACATCTTTATATGAATGCCTATGATTAAGAGGTGGGATATTAGATCAATGGATGAGATGGAAAGATAATTTGGCTTTTGGGAAAGTGTCTAGGTTCAATGAATCTAGATAATGAGTTAGCTAGACATGTGGAGGGGACACTCATCACATGATGAAAATTTTAGATTATGAAAATGTGAACAAGTTAAAGGGCTAGGATTAAATGGAAAAGGATAAAGTGGAATTAGTTAAATGAATAATAAATAAATTTATTTGTTTAATGGGATCATGTGAAGGGAAAATAAATAAATAAATAATAAATATTTATTTAATTAAATGTTAGGATAAAGTGGGGGAAAGGATATAATTAATTAAAATAATAATAAATAAATTTAATTTAATTAATGGCTTAGAATAGGATAAAGTTAGGTGAGGTTGCATAAGGTCGGATTTTAGGTGTCAACTAGTCATTATGGCTAGAAAATTTATTTCGAAAAGAAATCTATTGGTGTGGGGATAGCTGAAAAAGATTGAAGTATAGCTCCATTTGGGACACCCTTTAGTCCAACTTCTCTATGCTACTCTTAGCATCATAAGGTTGTATATCAATTTTTTCCTCCACCTTGAAGAACCCTCCCTTAGAGGACCCACCTTGCTCAAACTCTCCTCTTTCTAGTTCTCTTTCTTTTGTGTTCTCCTTTGGGATTCCCATTTTGAAGATTAGAACTAGCATCCTACTCTCTAATCTTTCCAACTTCTCCTCAATTCTCCAAATACATACAACGTCTTTAAGTTTTTGAAACCTAATTTCCACATCATCTTCTCTTACCATTCTTACCCATCTCATCTACTCTCTCAATTATATTTTGGTCTCAAAATGTAGCAAATATTGATTATCACTTAACTTTGTAGATGACTTATAATTACACAAATTACAAATGTAAACTTTAATCATTAGTTTAAGATTTGAATGTTGAGTTGTGGGTGGATAAGGTGGATTGAAGTTATGAAACCACTACTTAATCATAAAATTGTCATATAGTTGAACATTTTTCTACCCTCTCATTTTCCATTTGCTTTTAGATTTTATCTTAACAATTTAATAATTACAAAAATATTATAATTTGATAACTACTTGAAATAAGCATAAAAAAGGAATACATAAAACCGATGTCTGGTAAAAAATCATTTAAAATTTTGAATAGTGTGTGCTTAAAAGATAAGTTAAGAATGTAGTTCCATAGAGGGGAGATGTGCTTCTATATTTACCCCAAGCTCAATCTAGTGGAATAAAAAAATGTGAGCACATAATTAAAACCAAAATTTCTTATAAAATAGAAGCTCACATATATAGATGCAAACTTTAAAAATTTTCCTCCTCGAACTTAACATTTTTATATATATTTGGTAGCTTACATGACCTTTTGTTAATTCTAATATATATTTCTATATAATTACTACAATTTCTCATCTAAACATCTTGGCTTCTAATTGCATTATCTTAGCAAAAAAAAAAGGAAATCCCCTTCAATAGAATGATGGAACCATAACTTAAGTAGTTGCATGTGAAACCCTATTATAAGAGTATTTTTTCAATCAATTTACTACTTAATTTTTATTCGCCTTAAACCAAAAGCCTTGCAAAAAGTGTAAGGTACTTTATAGCTTCATCAAAGATAACCTCATATTTGACAACACTAATGAAAGAACCATCACATTCAAATAGTTGGCTAGCAATAAAAATCCAAAAATTGGGAGACAACAAGGTAATGGTTGTGATAAGGATGTGAGAATTCATGACATTGATATGGGAGGATTGTGACACACTTATTTACTAACATTTACATTATTAATAGATGAAGTTTGTTGATAAAAAATATAAATACATATAACTTAAAAATGTTTTATTATACTAAAAAGAATAATTTCAACTTTTTCAACACTTTTTTTTGGTCGGAAGGGTTTATATGAAAATTACATAATCATTTAGCTATTCAATATGGGAGCATGAGTCTTTGGCTAAAACCTCTTCAACTACGAGTGAAGGACTAATGGGTATCTATCTCGCTAAAGTAGAGGGACACAATCCTGACCTTATCCCTTGTCATGTTGAGGCCTCACACTTAGCAAGACTTGATCTTTAGAGGGACCTAATCTTGACCTCATCCCTTGTCATATTTAGGCCTTTAGCAAGACTTGGATCTTTTGAAGGGCATGATCATGACCTCATTGCTTGGCATATTGAGACCTCACACTCAACAAAATTTGATCTTTCAGAAAATCATTCAAAACCATTCAATTTCATGAAAAGTCAAAATGAAACTATTAACTTCCAACATCCTTCAATTTTGAAAGCCCACATGAAAAGTCCTCTACAAATTCTTTTTTTTATTTCCATGAATAGGGGAGAAGACCCAGTAGCTACCACCCATTGAATAACCGCCACCTCCATGCTCACTCCACCCCCCCAAAAAAATTTAGACTATGATCCACTAAAAAACTTTTTATGAACAAATAGAAAATTATAACAACACCAATAGCTGCTCATAACATAATGAGTCACTCACCAATCATAGTACACAACTAAACATGCCTTTGCATTTATAAAAGAAGTCAACTTGCACATAAAAAGGCTCATTTACAATTTCATTTAAATCATGTACTATTACAATTACCCCCACTTTCAAATGTTTGTCCCTCACTACATTTTATATTTACAAGTATACATGCACAACTAATGGTGCTTTAGATGACATAATCACAATCTCCTTTTAACTATATGGGATTTGAAATGCACAGTCTTTCACACACTCCCTGGCAGCTATATGTATTTATTTCATTTCCTGTAGGTACCTACACAATTAAATATAGATGTAAGGCTCCCCAAATAAACATCAAATCCAAATGTAATGCAGAATTCAGTCATATCATCTTTAAAAACCTACGTAACTTGTAGCTTCAAATTCAAATGCTCAAACAAATTCAAATTTCAAACACAACAACCAAATTGAATGCATTCAATTGCTAGATTCGAATTCCTAAATAAGAGGGGGAAAGTAGCCAGTGGCATTCACAATTGCATGTTATTCTCTGCAAAGTTGAAAGCAACGACAAAGATTTTCTACACATTCCTCTGATATCCCAAGTCTCAGGTAGGTACTTATAGTTATTTTCATTTATGCAGTGTCTTCTTACTTTATACATTCTACTATTTGTTAAATTTTTTTTACTTTCCATTGCACATACAATAGGCTAGCATACATATATTTGTCATTTTACATTACGTGTCTCTTGTTCATTTAGCAAATCGATGTATATGTGTGTATCCTTTGCCTATCCATTGAAAATGCAAACAATGGTACCTATATTTATAGAAAGTGTGTTTTTGCTCATTTTTCATTTACTTCAGTGTTTATATCGTGTTTATATCAGGGTTTATAGTTGTCATTTTTTTTTCTTATATGTGTACCTATTTATATTTGTTTATTTTTGGTCATTTGTCAAGGTTGGTCATTTATCAGGGTTTAATATGTATATATATATATACATGCATTTAATATGTGTATTATGTATTTAAAAACATATACACATATATACAAATACATGTATACATGTATATATGTATGTATATACATAGAAAAACACACATATATACGTCTATTACTCTGTTTAAATACGTTTCATTTGGCTATCCAATACAATGGCCTAGCATTTGTTTATATTTTTCTACTTCCCATTGCACATACAATAGGCTAGCATACATATATTTGTCATTTTACATTCTGTGTCTCTTGTTCATTCAGCAAATCGATGTATATGTCTATCCTTTGCCTATCCTTTTAAAATGAAAACAATGGTATTGGTTAATCATTTTCTTCTGCATCTTTCATGACCCATGAAGGATTTATTCCATGATTGAAAAATTATTACTACTTGTTTATGAAATAAATCATTCCTCTTACACTCCTTTTCCCACATTGAATTTATTTATGTATGTATGTATGTATGCAGGTTCATACATACATACATACATACATATATATATATATATATATATATATATGTATATATGTATACATACATGCATACATATATATATATATATGTATGTGTATATATATACATATATATATATATATATATATGTATGTATGTATTACATACATACATACATACATACCCTAAAAAAAAGTGAATTTGGTTTTCTTTTGTGCTTAAATTATTAAATACGACCTGGTAAAGTCGATTGTCTCATGATTTTGTCTCCAGAAATGATCAGGAATTTCATGGGTTTGAACACATGTCTATAAAAAACCCATGTCACTTTGGGCATAAATCGACAAACCCATTAAAAATAAATATGTATTTGTCAAAACCCTTGCATGGTTTTTTCCAAATTCGTGTGCTTAATGAATTAATCTCATGAAACCCTTGCCTGGAATATTCTGCATCTATCTGAAAACGCACTTCTGTATTCCTGTGAGAGGAATTATTATTATGAAACCCTTGGTTAATTTCTTGTGCTCTTTTTTGAAAACCCAAGTTTATACAATGTGCTTTGAACATTGATATATATACATACATATATCTATGTATATATAGATATATATATGTATATGTACAGATATATGCATACATGTAACTATGTAATTATATGTATCCACAGATACATGTATACATATATTTATACAAATACATATAAATACATCTATATCTACATTTATATATGTAAACCCAAATGAAATGATGCAAAAGAATCGGATACCCAACAAAAAAAAATTAGTCATATGCTTTAATCGGACCCTAATTGGGGTGTAATGTGTTTGGTGTTCGGTGCTTTAGTAAGGAGATTAATATGTAGGAGTGATTTTTAATGGGCACCAAAATGATTTTATAAGGTGCTAACCTGAATTAGACCCATTGACTTTTGAGAAGATTTGAATGATAAAATAGATCTGTTTTCTATTTTGCAAAGCAAAGTTTATATGTGTGTTTTGTACTTATATCTATGTTTTGCAATGTTTATACATTGTTTTTCTGACACTTGATCACTTACAATGTACAAGATCATTGACAATCATGGCACCAAGGCACAAGAGGAAAAGATCGGGTGGGATGTGCTTGAATAGAGTACCTCGTGGAGTGACATTCAATGTTCTAGATGTTGATGAAGAGCCAGCAGTGAACATGGACGAGGAAGTTATTTCTGAAAATGCAGAATAGACCAATGAAAATGATGGTTTTGAACCTACTATTCATAATACTGACGTAGAAATGGAACCTCCATCTGTTGACCAAGTGACAACCCCAGATCGGTGCATGAAAAGTTGGTCTATGCATGACATGGAAAAAGCCATTGCAGATGTTGAGGACCATCGAATGTCAATCAGAGGTTCAGCGATCAAATGGGGAATCTTGCCTAGCAGTTTGCGGTCATGGCTCAATGGTGTGACATCCACAAAAAAGAGGGGGCCACCAACAATCCTGACTGACGAAGAAGAAGCTGAAATTGTGCAATGGTGTAAAGATATGGCTAATATTGGCCATGGCCTTCAAGTGTCACAACTTAAGTCAACGGTGGCCCACATGGTTGGAGTGAGGCCTAAACCATTCACAAATGGGATACTAGGGAGGGCATGGTGGGTTGGATTTCGTCAAAGGCATCCTGATCTGACAATTCGAACACCCAAAGGAGTGGACACAGATCGAGCTATAATGCTACAACCCGAAATAGTTTCTTCATTCTATGATAACTTGGAGGAGTTGTACAACAAACATAATTATGGGCCCAACAACATATGGAACTGCGATGAAACAGGTGTGCAAGCTGGCATAAATTGTGCAATGAGAGTTATTGCAAAAATAGGGACGAAATGTGTTCCATAATTAATTGCTAAAAGCAGAGAATGGATCAATGTTCTAGCTTGTGTTAGTGCAGCAGGTCAAGCTATACCCGGTTACTATTTGTTCAAGTCCAAAAGGAACATTAGAAACTATATTGTTAACTGTGAGCCAAGGGCATGCATGGCAATCCAAGAGCATGCTTGGATGACCAAAGAATTATTTGTGGAATTGTTAAAACACTTCGCAAAAAATGTCCCAGGAGGTGTGTCACCAACCAACAGAAAGCTTCTAATCTTTGATGGTCATGGAAGCCATGTGGCATTCAAAATGGTTGAAGAAGCAAAGACTATGGGAATAGATTTGCTCACACTTCCAGCACATTGCAACCATAAATTGCAGCCCCTTGATGTTAGTGTGTTCTCACCATTTAAGAACTACTTCAAACAGCAAAAGACTATATGGCTCTCTGAAAATCCTCAACTTGACATTGGAAGGGAAGAGTTGGCAACACTTGCCAGCAAAGCTTTTGCACAAGCTTTGACTCCTAATAACATTGCAAGTGGTTTTAGACAAATAGGAATTTGGCCATTAGATCGACATGCACTTGATTTGGATATGGGGCCAAGCCAAGCTTTCATGGTTGAAGAGGAAGGAACAACATTGGGAGAAGAAACTGAGGGTGATACAGCTGATGAAGAGGCATAGTTCATGGCAGCGGAGACTTGTTTGAGGATAGCAGGTTGGAATGAGGAACAGATTGGATAGTTTGTGGACACCTTTTCTGCAAACATTCCCCCAAATCTAGAAAGCATTGAGGCAACAGAAATTCAACAAGAACCAGCAGTTCAATCATGTAATCAGGCAGTTGAAAATGAAAAGAGTCTGAATCTGCCATCTAAATTTCAAGATGTAGCTTTGAACCTAGGGGTGCATCTCAATTCCACTCAACAAGATGAAGGGTTGTCCATGGCATCACCACCGAATGTTGATCCTGAAGATGTCATCCATTACTTCACAACTGGGAGAAATTGGGAGGCTGGAAATGATGAAGAGGATGGACTCGATGGTAATGACTCAAGTGATGAAGAGGCTAACTATGTGCCATGCACACAAATCAATGATCAGTAACCAGCAGGCAGTAGAAGCACTTTTTTGCAGCTCCCAATGCAATGAGTGCGCCAATCATCTAAAAGAGGTCGCAATGGGGTCCTACGCCTTAGTAGGCAGTCTCAAATTTTGACATCGGATGATTTCTTCAATTTGTTAAATGAACAAGAGGCACAGAAGCAAAGAAACCAAGAATTGTAGCAAAGGAAAAGGGAGCAAATGGCTAAAAGGAAGGCAGAAAGAGAAGTAATCCTCGCATAGAGGGAGGCAAACAGATTGGAGCGTGCTGCAAAAAAATAAAAAAATGCAGAGGAGAAACTGAGGCAGCGACATGAAAAGAAGCAAGCAAAGATTGCTAGACAGTTGAAGGAAAACCAAAAGCAGGTGGAAAGAGCAGAAAGAAACAAAAATAAGAGTACTCCTACAACTCCTCTTCCAAGTCAACATCCAATTTTAAGGGACATGATTAACATTTTGTCTCCAACATTTGCAGCTCTTAGCAGCCTACAAAATGGGTCTTCCGAAGGCTACTCTCCACAGTTGCAGCTAACTCCAGAGGAAAATCATGCATTGCTTGCTTGTATAGCAAGTGCCATACAGAACAATCCACAGTCCTTAACATCTTCTCCAGTTGACGCGGAGTCAGTTGACCCCCAAGGACACACCACTTCATAATCAGATCTGTGGATGTCTGATTAGGATTTTTTGTTGTCAACTTTTTGACTTCGAAGTGTGCTAGAGTGTTTTTTGTAAAACTGAATGCTAGTCTATTGTATTGGACAACCAAAGGATACTAGTTTGTTGTATTGGATAGCCAAAAGATACTAGTGTCTAATTTTGTAGAACTAAATGGTAGTCTGTTCTTAACTTATCTAATTCGATGTGTTCCAATGTGTTTTTTGTATATATGAAGACTCCTTGTCTTCTTTCCAAGTTAATGATCTATGCTTTTGTGATTCAAAATTAGTTTTGTGTTCGTTGTATTCATCTATCATTGATGTGATTTAAAAATAGGACTCACTAGTCTATTCAAGTTCTATGACTCACTAGTCTATTCAATAAGTTTCTATGTATTTTCTCACATCAATTTATTTTGAAAATTCTAATTTCACATATGTGTTTGTTTCTTGCATAGATATATATATATATAACTATACATCTATATGTAGCATATCCATAAATTGTAACTGTAAGTGTAAGTGGACATTTATCTAATTCTAAATTGTAAGTTTACAATGAATAAGTAAATCCCACCATAAATCAAATCCCATTGTTCAGGTTCATGAATGAACATCATAAATGAACACAATGTCTACCAGGTCACAACCAAAGTAAACTCTTGAAAGACTTGACCTGAAATGTTATCATGCAAATTGACTTGCTCTTTACAACCTCCCTAGTTGTGTATATATATATATATATATATATATATATATATATTATATGTATGTACGTATATACATACATACATAGATACATAGATACATACATATATATATACACAACTAAGTATATGCATACATATAACTATACATCTATATGCAACATATCCATAAATTAATCTATTTGAAATTATAAATTTTTGAACACATACACTTGGAAATTAATCTAATTGTAAATTGTAAATGTAAGTTTACAATGAATAATAAAAATGAACATTATAAATGAACACAATGTCTATCGGGTCACAGCCAAAGTAAAGTCTTGAAAGACTTTACCTGAAATGTAATCTTACAATTTGACATGCTCTTCACAACCTCCTAGCCATTTGACATGCCTGCCACAACAAACAAATATAATACAACAAACAAACATGGACAATAGTTATTGAAATAAATAAAAAGATATACTAGTTAGTAAAAAATATAGAACAATAATTGAAACTTAGAACAATTTGAACAAAAAATCCTTAATTATTTGGTGTGTTGAAAACACAATTACCAAACTGCCCACCATGAACATTGTTGCACCACCTCTCCTTGTTCTCCCATGCCTGCAAGAAAAGATTTACAACCACGGGTAGTCACAACCGAGGCTAGTAACATACAAACATCATATGACCTTTGAAATAATGCATGTACAACAACACATAATTAATCAAGTTCAATTGTGAATATAGTAGTAGAGGAGAAAAATTGTGAATGCCACTGGCTGCTATCCCTCTTATTTAGAAATTTGAATCTGACAATTGAATGCATTCAATTTGATTGTTGTGTTTCAAATATGAATTTGTTATAGCATTTGAATTTGTAGCCGCCAGTTACGTAGGTTTTTAGAGATGATATGACTATTCTGCACTGAATTCTGCACTATATTTGGATTCGATGTTCATTTGGGAAGCCTTATATATCTGTGATTTTTTGCAGGTTTGCATGCATGCATAGAGTCATACAAACATAAGCATACATGCAAACATTCATAGAAACATAAGCATACATGCATGTATTCATATAAACATATACATACATATAAATTGCAGAAAATCAGTAATATACATTGCAAAGCAGAAAAAACACCTAAATGTGTCACTTTTAACATCTAATTAAAACTCTTTTATCATTCAAATCCGCTCAAAAGTGAATGGGTCTAATTCACGTTAGCACCTTATAGAATCATTTTGGCGCCCATTAAAAATCACTCCTACATATTAATCTCCTTACTAAAGCACCGGACACCAAACACATTACACCCCAATTAATCTTCATTTGGGGTCCGATTGATGCATATGACTAATCTTTTTGTAGTATCTGAGTCAAGCCTACCTATTTTAATACAAGACTCTCTTTGTAGTTGCACAATATACATACATACACATACACATACATACATACATACATGCTATATGCACATACATTTACACACATATTATTATATGTATTGTATGTATATATATATATGTATGTATTGTATAGTATGTGCATTAACATAACACACAGATACATAAAGGCATGTATGTATGCATTGCACATACACATATATACATATATATATATATATATATATATATATATATATAAATGTATGTATGTATGTATGTATGTGCATACACACATAGATACATGCATACATATATACAACACATGGCGAAAATGAGTGTAAGAAGAATGATTTATTTCATAAAGAAGTAGTAATAATTTTGACATCATCAAATAAACCCTTAATGGGTCATAAAAGATGTAGAAGAAAATGAATAACCAGTACCATTGTTTGCATTTTGAAAGGATAGGCAAATGATACACACATATACATCGATTTGCTGAATGAACAAGAGACACAGAATGTAAAATGACAAATATATATATGGTAGCCTGCTGTATGTGCAATGGAAAGTAGAAAATATAAACAAATGCTAGAATGTATAAAGTAAGAAGACACTGCATAAATAAAAATAACTATAAGTACCTACCTGAGACTTGGGATATTAGAGGAATGTGCAGAGGATGCTTCTCATTGCTTTCAATACATACATACATATATACATGTATGTATGTATGTGCACATACATACATACATTTTTGTAATATGAAAGATGCGGAAGAAAATGATTAACCAGTACCATTGTTTGCATATTCAAAGGAGAAAGATGTTAGATGTTACCCGAGGCCTGCTGTATGTGCAATGGAAAGTATGGTATGTATGTATGCGTACATACATACATACCATACATATATGTATGGTCTGTATGTATGTACATACATCATATCTTCATCATCATATGTGTACATGTACATGCATATATGTATAGTATGTATGTACACATACATACATACATATGCGCTTAATAATAGCATGTATATGGTAATGTACATTACAATGCACATACATTACCATGTATATGTCAATATATTGTGCCTTACCAATACACTTGCCCTGCATGTATATATGTATGTATGTTACCTTACCAGCACATACATACCATGTATATATGTATGGTATGTATGTGTATATGTATGTATATATGTGTACATACATACAGACCATACATATATGTATGGTATGTATGTACACATACATACATACATATATGTATGTATGTATGTATTTATTGGGTTTTTCAGAAATGTGCACAAGAAATTAACCAAGGGTTTCATAATAATAATTCCTCACTCGCAGGAATACAGAAGTGCGTTTTCAGATAGATGCAGAATATTCCAGGCAAGGGTTTCATGAGATTAATTCCTTAAGCACACGAGTTTGGAAAAAACCAAGCTAGGAATGCAGAAGTGCATTTTCAGATAGATGCAGAATATTCCAGGCAAGGGTTTCATGAGATTAATTCCTTAAGCACACGAATTTGGAAAAAGCCAAGCAAGGGTTTTCACGAATTCATTTTGAGATAGATGCAGAATATTCCAAACAAGGGTTTCATGAGATTAATTCATTAAGCACACGAATTTGGAAAAAACCATGCAAGGGTTTTGACAAATACATATTTATTTTTAATGGGTTTGTCGATTTATGCCCAAAGTGACATGGGTTTTTTATAGACATGTGTTCAAACCCACGAAATTCCTGATCATTTCTGGAGACAAAATCATGAGACAATCGACTTTACCAGGTCGTATTTAATAATTTAAGCACAATAAAACCCGTATTTGGAAAAACAAAGCAAGGGTTTTCACAAACCCATGAAATTCGTTATCATTTCTGCAGACAAAATCATGATATAGTCGACTTTACCACGTTGTGAGCGCGCGGTAAAATGAGGACAAGAAATTATTTTACCCCAAAAAAAAACCCGTGTGTATAACGCCAGTACCATGACATTAGCAAAATAAAACAGCACATGGCGAGATGCATGTAAGATGCATGATTTATTTCATAGACAAGCAGTAATAATTTATCAATCGTCGAACAAACCCTTCACGGGTCTTAACCATCGAATAAACCCTTCACGGGTCATGAAAGATGCAGAAGAAAATGATTAACCAGTACCATTGTTTGCATATTCAAAGGTAAAAGATGTTAGATGTTACCTGGAGCCGTGCACACGTGGAGGAGCTGTGGGGAGCCGTCGCCATCCGCAGCCTTCTCCATCGCCGGGAAGCTTCCAGACATAGCGCGCGGTAAAGCGAATGAATAGGATGGGATACCCACAAAAAAACATTAGTCATATGCGTCAATCGGACCCCAAATAAAGATTATTTGGGGTGTAATGTGTTTGGTGTCCGGTGCTTTAGTAAGGAGCTTAATATGTAGGAGTGATTTTTAATGGGTGCCAAAATGATTCTATAAGGTGCTAACGTGAATTAGACCCATTGACTTTTGAGCGGATTTGAATGATAAAAGAGTTTTAATTAGATATTAAAAGTGACACATTTAGGTGTTTTTAAATTTTTTTTTGGTGGTTATATTTAGTGGGTATTGGGACGTTAGGTGACGGCAAACGAACGACACCTCTAAAAGGGGTCTTTTTGACCTCCGCGCGCATATTGGATGCTACCGCACTCTACCGAATTGCCCAGAAGCCAAAACCTTAGTTATAAGATCTTAACTCATGTGCGAAAAAAACCCATAATTTTTTTTTCTGATTCAACATACAATTTGAATTCTATGGTTGCGCGAAGTTAGCCCTGACGGATACTGGGTCTTCTCCCCTAGTCCAAGAAACTGACCTTCAAGAAGCGTGTTTGTCTTCACTAATTCTGTAAAAGAAATGTGCATGGATTCCGTAATCCATCAGCTTGAAAATACTCGATTCTAAGGAATATTCAGTCACATCGATTAATAAATAATGTCTTCACTAATTCGAGTAAAAGAAATGTGCATGGATTCCGTATTCCATGGAATTTATGAAAAAAACTATCTGATAGCTTGAAAATACTCGATCCTAAGGAATATTCAGTCACATCGATTAATAAATAACGTACCTCCTATTCCCAAAAGTTTCGTCTTGTACTGGGAATTAGCTATTTTGAGCACCGCTGTTTGAAAAGACGCGCAAACAAATAGGCGAGTGGCACTGGCTACGCAGCCTACAAAAGGCATGAAGAAGTCATGTGTGCCATCCCATGGCTGTACAAATTCCACCCCGCCCGTGTCTGTCAGACTGGCAGTCCGTGTCTTACAAATTTTTATTTATATGAATTTTTTATTATTTTTTAAACTGTTATTTTTCAAAAATTTAATAATATTTATATATCTTATTTATATATACTCACTGTGGTGGCAGATATCATTGTTCTACATGATTGAATTTAATATGCTAAATGGTCTCAGATCCATTGGATCAATTTATAATGAAAGACCCAGGCAATTCTAGATGTACTGTCACAGTTACCTATCCTCAATAGGTTGCATCATTAGTTACTCCTCCTCTTATTTACAGGATCAACGGAGAGTGATCTCACCTGGATACATGTGGTGCCTTCTCGAATCTCTAGAAAGTGTGAAAGGGTAGTCAGTTTCTCTTGTTGTGCTATTGGTGTGAATGATATGTGATGGTCCCAAGGGTCATGTGCTTAGTGGCTATGTCAACAACGTGTGAAGCCATTCGATCTTTATTAATGTGATCTACGATCTGCACATGACCTTGCACCTGGTGCAAATGCTGGGTTTTTACATTTAACTAGTGGTCGGTTGTTTCCACGTCATTTATTATGGGAGGCACTGTATCCTTTTGTTGTATGCACCTATTGTAACGTTGGCATTTTGTTCCTATTGCACAATGACGATGTTAGTGAATTAGTACATGGCATCTTCCCACGCTCCTATAGTTTTTCAGTGTTAATTTGATCGTAGGCTTGCATCATCCTTCAAGCTCTATTTAGATATGATATGTTGTGATTGGCTGAAAGTTTAGGAGTTTAAAATTGTTAACCTACGGGTTAACAAATTTGTAAATTTATTTTTCTATTTAGATAGTTAAATAGTTATGACAGTTAAACTATCATTCTTCTTATATAATAATGATTTAAACAGTTTTTCAATATAATATTGATACACAATCTGCCCCTCTTGGGCCTAACAGTGGTATCAAAGCAGTTCTATTGTAGAAATGTTTTAAAAAAAAAGATCATAGAAACATATATAGGACAACCAACACCTGTTTCAAGACATCAAAGACAATTACAGATGAGCAAGAGCATTTGAATTATTTCAGAGCAGATGTCGAAGATTATTCAATGGCTGTTGGTTGAACATGTTAACGATGGCTGAAAGAGGGTTTAAATGAACTTGTAATCGAACAGGGTATTGTTGTTGCAAGTTGATCGATGTGGATCATGGAAATCTTTCTGTTCATGCAGATATGTTGCTAAAGTGCCACAGAACTCTATCATCCAATGCAATATCTACTCGTTTGACTACATAATATGGAGTAGAAATTTGTGAATCAAGATGATTGCTGGTAGAATCTTCATCGCCTCCCATGATGTAAGAATTGGATAATTTAAAAGGCCATGTTTTCACATTTTATTTTTTTGCCAGTTTTCACCAGTTATCTTGGCCCATTTGCAGTACGTTGTGGTTAAAGATCTAGGAGAAGTTTTTTGTTTGGTTAGTTTATAGATATGTAGTCCAAGAGCCTTCAACGAAAATGAGTTGTGAATAAATTATAAAAAGAGGTTGAATCCAATAAATGTGAAGGCAAGAGATCCAAAGGAGTTCTAAACAGTTTTTTATTTATTTTTTATCTGGTTTATTTTTAAGAATTGATTTCCTTGTTTGGTGTTGCAAACTCAAGAATGGGGTGTTTCAATTATTGATTTTTGATGGTGGAAACTGAATCTATATCAATTCCATTGAATTGGAATATGTGTTATTTATTTGTAAAATTTGCATATAAAAGATTTTGTCATTGACCTTTTTATGCAAAATTGGTAAATTATGGAGTAATATCGTTTTTGGGAGTAATTAAAAATATAGAGAAATAAGGGTATACATTGATGTTATAAGGTGTTTGTTAAATTGTTTGTTTCTATATCTACAATCATGTCCATATTTTACATTGATGGCATATTATCTTTACAAATTCATGTCAGTACAAAAGATGAGGTAGAATTAATATCAGAATGTTGGAGACAATACAAACCTTTGTTCTTGTAATTTTGTAACCAATACATATTATTGGGAAAATAACTTAATATGTTACATGATCAGATAGGAAAGAACTTGAGCAGAAAGATTTTCAACACGATGTGCCTTCTTCTAGCATTTCAACAAAGCAAGAAAGTAAAACCAATGTGTCCTTGAAGAAAGGTGTTGTTTCTTCCCTTGTGTTAGAAAAGAAACATGTTGCATCTAAAAATGTGACACAAAAATGCTACCAATCAAAGCCACAAAAAAAAAAACATTGTGAGATTTTGGGAATCTCTTAAAACAAATAGGGGGAAATGTGGTCTTGGTTACAAGGGTTTTGTTGGCTCTTATATCCTAGAATACTCCAAGCCCATAAAATTTGTATCAGGAGGACACATGAACAAATCTCATGTTGAGTCTAGATGTGTTGACGACTCTTGTGAAGTTCAAAAAGCTAACCAACCAAAAACAATATGTGCTATGTCAAATAATGTCCAAATTTGTTCTCATTGTGGCCATCAAGGTCATCTTTTTAGTAATTGCTTTGATCTACACCCTTGTACATCATGTGGTTTTCATACTCATTCTACTAAGCATTGTTACCTACAAGATCCACCTTCAAAATCTATAAGGAATATGAATTTTGGTTGGATAGATCATTCAAGTTAGAGATCCAAGGTTGCTTCGTTAACCAAACTTATAAGAGAGTTCAATCTATTATTGATGGTGAAAATATGCTCACTCATAGTGGTGGTGATGTTATTCCTCATAATTCTTCTAATGATGATGTAGACCACATTAATTCAAATCAATGTTGATATTTTTGAGATGCCAATCAGTATATTAGATAAGAATTCAACTGTTGAGAAGATTGATGAAGTCAATATGCTTCCCATGAATAATTTTGGTAATATTGAAGATGCTCCAAATAAGGCTATGTTGAGTGAAGCTACTATTGGCAATGACAATAATATTGGTAATGCCATTGTTGACGACAATATTGTTGTGGGTGATGACAATTTTATTAGTGATGATAATAATGATTTTGCTAAAAAATGTGATTATATCAAATATGTTGGATATGTATTTTATGATGATAATGATGATGTTGGCCCTTACTAATTTTTTGAGGCCATGGAGATAAACAATTTGTCTCTTGTTCTATTACTAAATCAAGGAGATCATGTTTTTGGCATTTTCCTCTCATCTACCAAGGGGGAATATTGGTATATGTCAGATTCAAGTGGAAATTTCATAGATTGTTGACACCTTGTGATTTTTGTGGTAAATTCAACATTTTATTACACTCAATGTGCCATTTTAGATATTATGTTTAATGATTGCACTTAATGTGTGCTATTTTAGATAAATTTTAGATATAATTTTCAATGATAATGGTTTCCCTAGATTGATAGTTGGTGACTACTCATATTGACCACTAAAGTTTAGTCATTTTTCAAATTGTAGCATGGGAAAAACAAGTCTAAAGTTGAGACTTGTCAAAGCAACAAGACCAATTTTCAAAAGTTAAGACCTGTCCAAGTAATAGGCTTATTATCAAAAGTTGAGACTTGTCCAAGCAACAAGCTCATTATCAAAATTTGAGACCTGTCAAAGTGATAGGCTCTTTATGAAATTTGACACCTGTCAAGGCAACAAACTCGGTATCAAAGTTTGAACCTTGTCAAGGTAACAAGCTTAGTTCAAAAAAATTCAACTGTAACAGGTTCTTTTTAAGAAGCTTTAGGTCAGCCAAAAAATCTTCACAAAAGTGCTTGACTAAGAGAAGTTTGAGCAATTCAAAATATTGCATAGCTTCATAATAACCCCTTTAGATTAAGGGGGGATGTTAACATATACATGTTAATCTTTTGGGTTAATACATCTGACCTAATCTTTCGGGGATGCTACAAAATGAAGAAAGGAGGTTGTGTTGTTGAAAGAAACCAACACAACCTCTATAGAGGCCTCAAAACACTTTTTGTAGGTAAAATATTTCGCTATTGTGAAGCAGGAAAAGAGATCCTAGATCCAAAAAGTAAATTAATTAGGATAAACTTTTTGTTGTTCGTCTATCACATTCTCCTTTGTTCCTCTTTATCTATTCTCTTCTCTGTTTTCTAGGTTTTTCCCTCTTTTTGAATCTTTCCCTTTTATTTTTCCTATGTTCCTCTTCTCCCTCTCTTTTCTTCCAAAATCTACAAGTTTATGCCAAAAATCATGCCTAAACTAGGTCCAACACTCAAAAATCTATCATAAATGTTCAATAACTATTTTTTTGAGTTCAAAATTCCCTCAGACTTATTCTTCTCCATTTTTCCATGTTGTTATTCATTAATGCTATAGAGCGTAGGTAGTTTTCCCTTCCAATGGTAAAATGAAATCAATTTTAAATTTTCACAAACTTGTATGCATGAGGGTAGAAGAAAGAATGAACCAAATAAACATGATGCCCCTACATCAAATTGTTAGGGTATAAAATTTTGTGAGCCACTACTTACTGACTAAAATTCTAAGTTGCTACAAGTCAAAATTTAGTTGCTACAAGTGAGAAACTCTATTGCTACAGGTTAATAACTCTATTTCTATATGTTGAACTAGTAGAACTCAAATTTTGTTGGGCTTTACTAAGTGGTGTCCTCCACTAGTCTATTCTTACATTTTACTAGATATCCATTATATTCTTTGTCCTAGTCTTACTAATCTAGAGTCGAGAACACATTCAATCTCTTCTCATTATCTTTTGGGTAGTTGTTCCGTCTATTTTTCTAGTGGTGATTCAACTTTCTCTTATTGCTGCAATGTCTCTCATTCATATTATGTATACAAATTAGAAACATTGAAAATTGGTGAGATGTCCAAACCTGTAGGTAGCTCCAACTCATAAGCATTTTGTGAAAACTTCTTAATATTCTTATATTGTCCAATCTTCTTCCACTTGAGTTTGTTATAGGTATGACTCGAAAAATATTTATTTTCATAGATGTGTCAGTACCATATCTCCCACTTCAATTATACTGAAATGAATAATTTCAACTTTTCCAACATCTTTTTTTGTTTGTTCGAGGGTTTAATACCAAAATTACATAATCATTTAGCTATTCAATATGAGAACATTGGTCTTTAGATAAAACCTCATCAGCTAAGACTGAAGAGCTAAGAGGTATCCATCCTCCTATAGAGGGACACAATATCGACCTTATTCCTTGTGATATTGAGGCCTCACATTCAACAAGACTTGATCCTTGACAAACTAATTGAAAACCATTCAATTTCGTATAAGATAAAAATTCATTGACTTCTTACATCCTATAATTTTAAAAGCTCGGTTGAAAAATTCTTTATTACAGGTTGATTGTACAAATCCTCAAGGACGTTGAGAAACAAAGCTGACCTAACATAAACATTTTTGTTCTACACTAATTTTGTCAAAGAATTGTGCATGGATTCTATATTCTATAGAATTTATGATAAAAATTGTCTGACAAATTGAAAGTCATCGATACTAATAAATATTTAGTCACATCAATTAATAAATAATGTACCTCCTGATACTAATAAATTATTTGGTGGCTCCCATGAGCTCTGGTGTATGAATAATGTCATTGGTTATGCAACCATTCAATCTTGTATTGAGCTATATGATTCAAACGTCCGTGCATCTCTAAGGGGCTCAGTTGTGTTGTGTTGTTGTGGGCCTTTTGTGACCATTCATCTCATTTGAGATGGGTTAACACTTGCACCACATGAGCTCATTTTATGTTTGTGATTGGCTAAAGGTTTAGGAGTTTAAAATTGTTAACCTACCTGTTAATCTTTTGGGTTAACAGATTTATAAATTTATTTTTCTATTTAGATAGTTAAATAGTTATGACAGTTAAACTGTCATCCTCTTTATAAAATAATGATGTAAATAGTTTTTTAATATAACATCAATACGCAATCTGTCTCTTTTGGCCTAACAATTTTATCAGAGCAGTTCTATTGTAGAAGTGTTTAAATAAATATCATAAAAACATATATAGGACAGTCAACACCTGTTTCAAGACACCAAAGGCAATTACAGATGAGTAGGAACATTTGAAATATTTTAGAGTAGATGTAGAAGATTATTCGATGGTTGTTGGTTGAACATGGTAACGGTGGTTGAAAGAGATTTTAGATGAACTTGTAATCGAACAATGTATTGTTGTTGCAAGTTGGTCTATGTGGATCATGGAGGGCACTCTATTCATGCAGATATGTGGCTAAAGTGCCACAACACTCTATCATCCAATGCAATATCTGCTCATTTGACTACATAATATGGAGTAGAAATTTTTGAAACAAGATGATTATTGGTAGCATCTTCATCGCCTCCCACAATGTAAGGATTGGATAATTTAAGAGGCCATGTTTTCACATTTTATTTTTTGCCAGTTTTCACTAGTTATCTTGGCCCATTTGCAGTATGTTGTGGTTAAAGATTTAGCAGAAGATTTTTGTTTAGTTATTTTGTAGATATGTAGTCCAAGAGGCTTCAATGAAAATGGGTTGTGAATAAATAAAAAGAGGTTGAATCCAATAAATGTGAAGGAAAGAGATCAAGAGGAGTTTTAAAAGGTTATTTTTTTTTGGTTTATTTTCAAGAATTGATTTCTTTGTTTGGTGTTGCAAACTCAAGAATGCGGTGTTTGAATTATTGATTTTTGGTGATGGAAACTGAATCTATATCAATGCCATTGAATTGGAATAGGTGTTATTTACTTGTAAAATGTGCAGATAAAATATTTTGTCATTGACCTTTTCATGCAAAATTGGTAAATTATGGAGTAATAAGGTTTTTGGGAGTAATTAAAAATATGGAGTAAGGTTGTTGGTTAGTTGACCATCGGTTTGCTCAACCTTGATGGGGTTAAAAGCTAGAGAAATGAGTAAGGAGGGTTAGGAAGAGATTATAGTTAATTAATTCAAAGTTTAATCAACTCAAGTGGGTTAGGGGATTTATGACATTTGATTTAAATATTTTAATTTATTTAATCAAATGAGAGGAATTTAGGGTATTAATTAAATAATTTGATTTATTTAATTAAATGTGGTGAACATTAGTGAGCAAGAAATGAATTAATCTAATAAACTTAATTACTTGATTAATAGTAGAAATCGATGATTTGAGTGCCTACATTTTTCCCCTCTTTGAATCAATGTACTCATTATGTTGGTTCAAAGACTAACACTGCCAAGATCGAAGTTCAAAAAATTTCTAATTTTTTTTGGATGCCCCATTATTGCCTTAGCGAAAGGAATTATGTTGCTACATTGGCCCCTCAAGAGATCGGGTGGAAATTCCAATTTTTGGGTCGAGCTCGCAATAAATATTTATTATCAGTTCAACTCAAAGAGGACTAGAAGGCTCAAATGTTTGATGTAGAAAATTTTGATGATGTATAGACAGTCATCAGACATGGGTAGCCTCATGTATATTTTGATATATCACACATATTCGACACTTGGATATAATTGTTAATAAAGATAGAAGAATAAGAAGAATAAGATGGATGGATTAACCATTGATTCTGAGAAGATTCAGAAGTCCAACAAGTCCATGAGTCATTGAGACTTTATTAGTTATGATGATGAGTGTTGATGTTTTTCTAATTGAGGGATTGGGACACAAACGACATAACTATCCTTATGTTTGATAAAACACGTAGATATGATGCATCAAGGTATGGATAACTAGGATGGTGTGGTATCTAGTTCGATGGACTCTAACTCAACAAATAGATAGGAGTATCCTTGTTCACACCTGGCATACGAAAAATTTGCTAGGATGTACTCTGGAAGCTTCAAACATCTCAAACCAAAACATGAAAAGGCATAACCTTCCCATGTAATAATCAACAAGTTGTTCAAAACATCCTCCACACATACTTAACAAAGTAAGTATTCACCAAGTTTATATTACGAGGAAATCCAACAAGCATAGAAAAAAAGAAGATAATGTTCAATGCCCCATTCCCTTCTCTCTGAATCTTTCTAACAGACATCATTGAGAGGTCATTGGAGTGAGCATAATAAGATAAATCATAAGAAAAGATCAAACAAATAAACAAGCCAATGTTCTTCATACCTCTAGCCAAGACTAAAACTATGGTGATACCTAAATTTGTTGATGGACCCATTGTAGGAAAGACACATCCTAGGATGTGATTATTAGAAGATTTTGAACTAACGGGATGTTAAGCCATTGATACCAAGAGTTTACCAATTTGTTTACCTATTGACCTAGACTCGAGACATTTACGCTTAGGTTTATACTTTATAAATTTTCCATATTTGTTTCCACTTGTTTTTCCAAAGGTTGAAGGTGACGATTGATTTATTGTGAGTATATGTTTATTGCGGGTGAACGTGAAATGGGATGGATGATTTTTGGTTTTTTGAATGTTTTTGGTATTTTGAAATGTTTTGAGGCTATTTTTCAGCTTTTCGAGATGTTTTACAAATGTTTTGATTTTCAAAATTTCCAATGTTTTTGTGTTTTCTAAGATTTGGACCAAGAATCTAACCTAAGAACCTATCCTAGGGGCCTCAAGGGCTAATCAAAGATTAGCCTTTCCTACGTTATACATGTAGAGACCATGTAGTTCGACTAACACTGACTCGTTTATTGATGAGATAAGAACAATTGGATTTCTAGATTATTATGATGGACACCTAAAGGACCTATCCTAGGGGCCTCGAGGGTTGGCCAAATATTAGTCTTGCCTACGTTATACACACAAAAGCATCGTAGTTTGAAATGGTTACTATGTTTTTGAATTTTCTTGTTTTCACTAGTTATCTTGGCCCATTTGCAGTATGTTTGTCATTGGATGAAGGTTTAGGAGTTTAAAATTGTTAACCTACCTATTAATCTTTTGGGTTAACAGATTTATAAATTTATTTTTCTATTGAGATAGTTAAATAGTTATGACAGTTAAACTATCATCCTCTTTATAAAATAATGATGTAAACAGTTTTTCAATATAATATCAATACACAATCTATTCCTCCTAGGCCTAACAGTGGTATCATAGCGGCTCTATTGTATATAGGTTTTAAAAAAATATCATAAAAACATATATAGGATAGTCAACACTTGTTTCAAGACACTAAAGGTAATTATAAATGAGCGGGAGCATTTGAAATATTTCAGAGCAGATGTAGAAGATTATTCAATGGTTTTTGGTTGAACATGTTAATGGTGATTGAAAGAGGTTTTATATGAACTTGTAATTGAACAAGGTATTGTTGTTGCAAGTTGGTTGATATTGATCATGGAGATCACTTTGCTCATGTAGATATGTAGCTAAAGTTCCATAAGGCTCTATCATCTAATGCAATATCTACTCATTTGACTACATAATATGGAGTAGAAATTTGTGAATCAAGATGATTGTTGGTAGCATCTTCATCACCTCCCACGATGTAAGGATTGGATAATTTAAGAGGCCATGTTTTCACATTTTATTTTTTGCCAGTTTTCACCAATTATCTTCGCCAATTTGCAGTACATTGTGGTTAAAGATTTAGTAGAAGATTTTTTTTTGGTTAGATTGTAGATACGTAGTCCAAGATCCTTCAATGAAAATGGTTGTGAATAAATAAAAAGAGGTTGAATCCAATAAATGTGAAGGAAAGAGATCTCAAGGAGTTTTAAAAGGTTTTTTTTTGTTTATTTTCAAGAATTGATTTCTTTGTTTGGTGTTGCAAACTCAAGAATGAGGTGTTTCAATTATTGATTTTTGGTGGAGGAAACTGAATTTATACCAATTCCATTGAATTTGAAGCAGTGTTATTTATTTGTAAAATTTGCATATAAAAGATTTTTTCATTGACCTTTTCATGCAAAATTGGTAAATTATGGAGTAATAAGGTTTTTGGGAGTAATTAAAAATATGGAGAAATAAGGGTATACATTGATGTTATAAGGTGTTTGTTAAATTATTTGTTTCTTTATTTACAATCATGCCCACATTTTACATTGATGGCATATTATCTTTACAAATTCATGTTAGTACAAAAGGCGAGGTAGAATTAATATCAGAATGTTGGATACAATACAAACCTTTGTTCTTACAATTTTGTAACCAATACATATTATTGAGAAAATAACTTAATATGTCACAAGATCAGTTAGGAAAGAATAAACAGAAAGATGTTTAGCATGATGTACCTTCTTCTAGCATTTCAACAAAACAAGAAAGTAAAACCAATGTGTCCTTGAAGAAAGGTGTTGTGTCTTCCCTTGTGTCAAAAAAGAAACATGTTGCATCTAAAACTATGACACAAAAATGCTACCAATCAAAGCCACAAAAACAAAAATCCATTGTGAGAGTTTGGGAATCTCATAAAACAAATAGGGGGAAATGTGGTCTTGGTTACAAGGGTTTTGCTAGCTCTTATATCCCAGAATACTCCAAGCCCATAAAATTTGTATCAAGGGGACATATGAACAAATCTCATGTTGAGTCTAGATGTGTTGATGACTCTTGCAAAGTTCAAAAAGCTAACCAACCAAAAACAATATTATCTAAGTCAAATAATGTCCAATTTTTTTCTCATTACAGTTGTCAAGGTCATCTTTCTAGTAATTTCTTTGATCTACACCCTTGTACATCATGTGGTTTGCATACTCATTCTACCAAGCATTGTTATCTACAAGTTCCACCTTCAAAATCTACAAGGCATATGAATTTTGGTTGGATAGATCATTCAAGTTGGAGATTCAAGGTTGCTTTGTTAAACAAATCTTATAAGAGAGTTCAATCTATTATTGATGGTGAAAATATGCTCACTCATAGTGGTGGTGATGTTATTCCTCATAATTCTTTTAATGATGATGTAGATATTATTGAGCCTATGTTAATTCTAATCAATGTTGATATTTATGAGATACCAATTAGTATACTTGATAAGAATTCAATTGTTGAGAATATTGATGAAGTGAATCTACTTCCCATGAATAATTTTGGCAATATTGGAGATGCTCGACAAATACGGTTATGTTGAGTGAAGCTACTATTGGTGATGACAATAATATTGGTAATGTCATTGTTGATGACAATATTGTTGTGGGTGATGACAATTTTATTAGTGATGATAAGAATGATTTTGCTAAAAAATGTGATTATGTTGAATATGTTGGATATGTAGTTTATGATGATTATGATGATGTTTTCCTTTAATAATTTTTTGAGGCTATGGAGATAAATAATTTGTCTCTTGTTCTATTACTCCATCAAGGATATCATGTTTCTTGCATTTTCCTCTCTCATCTGCCAAAGGGGGGAATATTGGTATATGTCAAATTCAAGTGGAAATTTCATAGATTTTTGACACCTTGTGAGTGGTGTGGTAACTTCAATATTTTAGTGCACTCAATGTGCCATTTTAGATATTATTTTTAATGACCACACTTAATGTGTGCTATCTTAGATAAATTTTAGATATAATTTTCAATGATAATGGTTGCCCTAGATTGATAGTTGGTGACTACTCATATTGACTACTAAAGTTTGGTCATTTTTAAAATTGTAGCATTGAAAAAATAGGTCCAAAGTTGAGACTTGTCAAAGCAACAAGCTCATTTTTCAAAAGTTAAGACCTATCCAAGTAACAACCTTATTATAAAAAGTTGAGACTTGTCCAAGCAACAAGCTCATTATCAAAATTTTAGACCTGTCAAAATAAAATGATCTTTATCAAATTTGAGACCTATCAAGCCAACATACTCAATATCAAAGTTTGAACCTTGTCAAGGTAATAAGCTTAGTTCAAAAAAGTTCAACTATAACCGGTTCTTTTTAAGAAGCTTTACGTCAGCCATAAAATCTTCACCAAAGTGCTTGGTTGAGAGAAGTTTGAGCAATTCAAAATATTGCATAGTTTTGTGATAACCCCTTTGGGTTAAGAGGGGGATGTTAATGTACATGTTAATCTTCTAGGTTAGCACATTTGTAAATTTATTTTTCTATTTAGATAGTTAAATAGTTATGGTAGTTAAACTATCATCCTCATTAAATAATGATGTAAATAGTATTTCAATATAATATCAATACACAATCTACCCCTCTTAGGCCTAACAAAAATCAATTTAATCATTAGTTCTATTCTAATGATTTCATTATTATTGGTTATGTGAATGTGCATTGGAGATCTTATTGGATCTAAGGATGTGTGATAGGGTAGGGTTGGTTGGAACACTCACTGTTCCATGCTCTAGGTCTCACCTTGACGAACGCCTTTGGTGTCTCTCTCCACCACCTTAACCTATAGGCCCTAATGCTTGTTAGGCACCCCTAGTTCTCCTGGCCAACCCTACTATCATCTCCATTTCCTAACCAAGCCAAACTTGGTGCTCTCTCTGCCATTCTCTCCTTAGCCCTTAATCTTCCTAAGGACTAGCTAATCTCCAACCTTCACTAATTTCAATGCAGGGGTGTGTGATGTCTCCCATGGCTTCAAGACCATTTCGCTAGGGTTCTTGATCATCCACCAATCTCCAATTCTCCATCGCTCTCACCAAACCCTCTTCTAGGGTTAAAAAGGCTACTAGTCCTTGAGCCCCAATTAGGCCTCCATCACTGAGAAATCTGGCCTTTGCTCAAAAATTTCCCAAAAGACACTTCTTCTTTCCCTGTGATTCTTGTATCAAATGGACTCTTTTCAAGGATTTTTGATGATTTAAGCCTCAACTTTCTGTACAATACTTGAACTTGAAAATGAGCATTTTCTAGGGTTTTTCAGCCACTGTCTAGCCATTTTCAAACTGTGTACTTGTTCACACATCAAATGATCTAATGGAGCCTTCTCCTTCTTACCATACCTAGGTAAGGCACCTACCTACCACCTCCAAAAAGAAAATTTTCAAGAACTTGACACCCCTGCGGAATTATGTGCTCTGCACTTCTTGCTTTCCTAGTCGACACCACTCTGGCTCGCCGAGGGCAAGATCTTTCCAATAGCTCCTGACCTTTCCCAATCCCTATAGCCTACCATATGTAAAAACATGGAGTCTAGGCACTATTCCCAAAGGGTCGTACAATTTGTACGATGGGAAAGTGGTCTAGCACTCCATTTCTTCAAAACTATTTGGTTCAGACCAGCAATAGGGTAAAAGTGAACTATTTACAAACTATGAATGGAAACGAATCAAAAAGACTAGAAAATGGAACACACAACTTGTATTCTATCAACACTACATCCTACATGCAAAACAGTAATAGATTCAATCCATTTAAACCATACTTTTAGACATAAATCAGAAAATAACACACAAAAACGTTGTTTTCTTCCAATCCACTAAGTGTTTACACAATATCAAGACTTCCAACCCCACTCTCAGGTCGAGGATCACCTTAAATAAGGTCCCTCAATCAGTTATCTTCCTTGGTCGGACTTATTCAAGACCTAAAAGTAAGAGTTGTAAAACCCACTGTGTTTTTCAATTCTAGCCAATTGTTAGCAACCTAAGCAAGTTTAGTTCGTAAACCCATCCATCTCCTTCACTTCTTATTCTATTGATAAAAAAAAATCAACACTTATTCATAAACTTCAAATGCTAACTAAATGGTCAAAATGACCTCAAAATAACACAACAAAATAAAACTTCATTCTAGACTTCTTGAAAACCTAGAGTTTCCCAGGTGCTCCTGCACCAATGTGTGTCAACAATATTTGAATGGTGTGTAATAATATTTGACAAAATACCTAATGATCATGTTGTGCCTAAGTCGATGAATGGCTTTAATGGTTTCAATGGATGTCAATTTAGATGATGTCAAGCAACAATGTCTTGGTGTAACATTAGATTAGAGCAATATTTAGGGTAGTTGGAGTCATAACCACAACATAGCATTGCTCTTCTTGGGGAGATTTTATTTATTTTGTGGGTTGGTGTCCTCATCTATTGCATAACCCACCATGCCTTGCTCTCAACCAAAAGAATTCCAAGATTGATTGTGAATGTGATCTATAACTCAGATTTCCTCTAATAATATAAGAGGCCATGTGCTTTAATTCTTATTGAATTTACTAACTATACAAGCCCTATATGGGCTAGGTTGATGAGATTACATGAGGGCACCCCACCTTGTTGTAGGTGCCCAAACCCTAACCAAACTTGAGCTAAAAAATGAATAAATGAGGTTGTGTTGTTGAAAGAAACTGACAAAACCTCTATGGAGGCCTCAAAACACTTGTTGTAGGTAAAATATTTAGCTATTGTGAAGTAGGAAAAGAGATGGACTAGATCCAACAAGTAAATTAACTAGGATAAATTTTTTTTGTTCGTCTATCACATGCTCCTTTGTTCCTTTTAATCTATTCTCTTCTCTATTTTCTAGTTTTTTCCCTCTTTTTGATTCTTTTCCTTTTATTCTTCCTATGTTCCTCTTCTCTCTCTTTTTTCTTCCAAAATCTACAAGTTTCTACCAAGAATCATGCCTAAACTGGGCCCAACACTCAAAAATCTATCATAAATGTTCAATAACTATTTTTTGGGTTCAAAATTCCCTCTTAGACTTATTCATCTCCATTTTTCCATGTTGCTATTTATTAATGCTATAGACAGTAGGTAGTTTTCCCTTCCAATGGTAACATGAAATCAATTTTAAATTGTTACAAACTTGTATGCATGAGGGTAGAAGAAAGAATGCACCAAAATAAAAAAATAAATGAACATGATGCCCCTATATCAAACTGTTAGGGTACACAATTTTATGAGCCACTGCTTACTGACTAAAATTCTAAGTTGCTACAAGTCAAAATTTATTTACTACAAGTGAGAAACTCTATTGTTACATGTTAATAACTCTATTTCTATAGGCTGCACTGGTAGAAACCAACTTTTGTTGGGCTTTACCAAGTGGTGTCCTCCACTAGTATATTCTTACATTTTACCATATATCCATTATATTCTTTATCCCTAGTCCTCCTAATCTAGAGTCCAAAATACATTCATTCTCTTCTCGTTATCTTTTGGGTAGTTGTTCCATCTATTTTTCTATTGGTGCTTCAACTTTCTCTTATTGCTGCAATGTCTCTCATTCATATTATCTATACAAATTAGAAACATTGAAAATTGGTGAGATGTACAAACCTGTAGGTAGCTCCAACTCATAAGCATTTCATGAAAACTTCTTGATATTCTTATATTGTCCAATCTTCTTCCACTTGAGTTTGTTATAGGTATGACTCAAAATTATTTATTTTCAGAGATGTGTCAGTATCATATCTCTCACTTCAATTATACTAAAATGAATAATTTCAACTTTCCAACATCCTTTGTTTTGTTGGAGGGTTTAATACCAAAATTACATAATCATTTAGCTATTCAATATGAGAACATTGGACTTTAGATAAAACCTCATTGGCTAAGAGTGAAGGACTAACAAGTATCTATCCTCCTATAGAGGGACACAATATTGACCTCATTCCTTATTGAGGCCTCACACTCAACAAGACTTGATCCTTGACAAACTAATTGAAAACCATTCAATTTCATATAAGATAAAAATTCATTGACTTTTTTACACTCTTTAATTTTAAAAGCCCGGATGAAAAATTCTTTGATGAATAATCCAAGAATTTGATTACAGGTTGATTGTACAAATCCTCAAGCACGTTGACTTAACAGAAGCGTGTTTGTTCTACACTAATTTTGTCAAAGAATTGTGCATGGATTCTAGGTATATTCTATAGAATTTATGATAAAAATTGTATGACAGCTTGAAAGTCGTCGACACTAAAAAATATATAGTCACATCGATTAATAAATAACGTACCTCGTATTCCCAAAAGTTTCCTCTCATACTTAGAAATTAGTTTCTAGCGCCACTATTTGAAAAGATGTGCGAACAAATAATATTTCTCTCGACAAAGAGCTCCTAAAAGTGACAGATCATCGTACAAATAGGGGAGAGCACCCAATAGTCATGCAGGGTCCAATAGTCGCGCACTCAATCGTAAATGTAATACCCAATAGTCATTTAGATAATGTCCAATAGTTGTGATTTGATTACCCATAATTAAACAAAATGTATGCTTTTGATCTAAAAATCAACCAATCATGTGATACCACATTAGCACTCAACTACTCATGATGTAATGCACGGGAATTGGTCTCACTATTTTTTGGGGCCTTTTTGGACACCTTGACAAAAATGCATGCTGATGTGGCCCTGAAACCTTAGTTATAAGCAGAGAACTTGAAAAGTAAGTTGTAAAAAATTGGGAGTGATTTGAAATTTCGACGTAGGATAATTAGAAGTGCGAAGTTAGGGTGCACGACTACTAGGCCCTCTCCCCTAATTTCCACTCACTGAATCCACGTCTTCGAGTACATTCATCATTACATTTAATAGGAATCCCTTGCTCTTACTAGAAATTTTTAAAAAAAGTTTGCTAATCATATGTCAATTATGAAGGAAACGAGAGAATATAATCACAAAGTTTCATAGCCTGGAGGCTGCTCAAAAGATGATGTGTTTAAGTTCATGCTTACTCGCCCCTTACTTCCCACCAAACGATGCAAAAGGATTTATCATTGTGGACAAAATATTTCCCACAACAAATATGATAAGAATGTTTTAGGTAATCATTCATCCATCCTTTGACGTTCTCAAAACATATAGTTGTGTGAATGTGTTTTTTTCTTTTGAATCAGGGAGTTCTAGAAAACAAGAGAGCATTGGCTATGGATAGTTGTGTGTGGGATTGTGGTTTTATGGATAAGGGCTTCAAGATGAATGGTTTGTTGTGAGATAGGTTGATAAAAGGAAAATATTTAGTGTAAATGTGGGAGATTGTGGAGAAGATAAGTGCCCCATCATGGTTTGAAATTAATCAATGTTAATGTCATTAGGGAAACATGATTCTTGGAGGGCTTTCTCAAAGAGTTCTTTGTGCATGGGAGATCTCCAAAGTAGTTCAAGAATGGATATTCTTGCTAGTGATTTTCCTAAGTGGTCAAGGAGGTTATATTTGTTTATAGATGGGGAGGAGGATGAGGCTCCTTTGGATAGTGACTTGACCATGATGGGTAGTGAAAACACAATTAGATACATTGATGGTTACAATATATACTTTAGTAAGACTTTGTTAAATGTGACCAATAATGAAATCGGACGAGATATTATTGTTATAGGTATAGGGAACTAAATTATAAGATGTAGAAGCTTTACCATCATTGTGTGAAAGAAATAATTATTTAATTATACCCACTTGTTCATTAGGTGAATTTTGGACTTCAATGGTGATAAATCTCCTCAATTAATGAGATATTACATTGAGTTTTTTGAGTCTCATGCAATTTTATATTTATGTCCATGGATTCGATGATATTCACAAAGTCATGCTCTTTATACCAAGAGGGTTTGGGAATATCCTCACTAAGCGGTTTTATAGTTGGAAGTTGGATCAAGTTTTCTTAGACTATTTTATGGAAAACAATGTCAATAAGCTCTCCCAATAGAGTGTACTCACATTGAGTAGGAGAAATTTGTGATAAATTGTGTGGCTAGTTCAGAAAAGGTGGTGATGGTTCCACTAGGAAGGTGTGTAAACCAATCTAGGGCTTGCCCACGTAAGCTTCTAGGGAATAGTCTCAAGAGGTATGCATGAAGACAAGAAACCTCTTGGTATGCTATGCAAAATTCCTTAAGGTGTTCCCTAGGATCTCATTTTCCATTACATTCTTCAAATTTAGGAATCTCAAAGTTTTTAGGGAGGGGATCATTGTGATGGATTTTTCAAAAGGATAAGGACATAGTTCTTGGAATGTGTAACTTTTATTTTGATGTCCTAATTGAATTCCCTTGAGTGTATAATTTATTTTTAACTTCTTGTGCCAAAGAAATTGTGAGATTAAGTCGCGGTGGTTGATAACTAGATATTGGAGGTTGTTTGTATGTGTAAGAGAGGGGGGCCAACCATGTTCAAGGCCCTAGGTCATAGAGGGCCAAGAGTGGAAGGCTGCCCTAACTTACCTCAGCTTAAAAGAGTGTTTGGAGATGAAGGACGAGAATGATGAGGACTATAAGGTCCTTCAACCACTCTACAGACCCGAAACTTAGAATGGGGCTAGGTGAGCCAATTTTTAGGTTCAACACTGTGCCTCAAGAAGCTCTCTACTCAAGGATGAAAGCATGGTTTTGGGACAACAGTGCGGTGCACTAGTGTCTCTCAGGTGCACTAGAATTCGTACAACTAGAGTACCAAAAGGACAATATGAACTGTCAGAAAATAGACTAACGACCTAGCTAATGGTTTTTAGGATAACAAAACAACACTATGAAATAAAAAATATATACAATTGAATGTGATAAAGAAAGTAGATTAAAGCTAGGGTGACAAGAATGATCTCACAAAAGAGCCTATTCGCTAGCTAGCTCCAAGTACACTTTCACCTGCACATAAGAGGAAAATTGTTGGGGGATTGTATAAGGGCCTGCCTCAGTCAAACCCCCGTTTTGGTGTTTCCACCTCCACGGACAACCAAGATAGCGATAATGGAGAAAAAGTATGATAAAGGAATATGAAAGCAAAGAACACAATAACACTTCAAAATAGTATTATGCTACTCAACCAAATCATAGAGGAGAGAAGTGAAAAGCTTACCACCTCCACTAAGAGTTCACTAGCTAATGGAGGAGAAAATGAGAGGACTCAAGCCCCTGCTGCAATGGTGTTGTTCAACACTTGCTCTACAGAGTTGGAGTGTTGTTGTTGATATGGAGTGCAAAGTGTTGCTTGAGAGTTGAGAGTGAAAGAAGTGAATGCTAGAATGTTTGGAGAGATCAAGTTGAGTGCTTAGAAGGATGAAATGAAGGAATGAAGAGTGAATTTGAAGGGAGAATGAGAAAAACAACCATATTTAGGTCGGTTGGTCGAAGAGGGGTGTTACAAATTGACCCCAATGGGAAGTGCAACGCCTTTGTAGGCTTCAAATGCAGGAATCCGTCAGGGATGTAAGTGTGCCGCATGGATGTCTGTGTGTCACATGGATGTCTACGTGTTGCATGGACATCTGTGTGTTGTGTGGACATCTACATGCCGTGCAGGCATCCCCTACATTTATTCCTTTATCAATGCACATAATAGATGCCAAGTGGAATGAAGGAAGTGGGTTGATGTGGATTTTCCCCTTCGGATTTGGTTTTCTAAGGT
Organism: Sequoia sempervirens; assembly: GCA_007258455.2. Taxonomy (NCBI): domain Eukaryota; kingdom Viridiplantae; phylum Streptophyta; class Pinopsida; order Cupressales; family Cupressaceae; genus Sequoia; species Sequoia sempervirens. Next base: position 527,466,806 of record VDFB02271358.1, on the reverse strand, counting down.
GAGGAAGTGTAAAAGGGGAATTTGAGTAAGGGGTGCAAATTCACTCCTATACATTTTCCCCCACTTTAGCGAGAACGAATACTGATGAGTGCTTCAGTAAAGTAGATTAGAGAAGTAGTAGAATTAGAAATGTATACCTAAACAATCGAGAAAGTAGATCGCAATATAGCAAGCTCGAGAGCACGAGACAAGTAAAAGACTTCATAGCCCCGTAGAACTATGAAGCTAAAGAATGAAAGCATCTTGCAGGCCCATGGACCTAGAAGGAAGAAACCCCTAAGATCTCTCACATGAACGAAGCCCCAAGAAGTAAGCACCTCATAGGTCCACAGACCTTAAAGGAAGGTGTGCTCCAAGATCTCTCACATGAAGGATACCTAAGAAAGTGCCTTATAGACCCGCAAACCTACAAGGAAGCGTTCCCCAAGATCTCTCGCATGGAGGAAGCTGGGAAAGCACCCTACATACCCGTAGACTTGTAGGGAAGGTGTCCTTCAAAATCCCTTGAATGAAGTAAACCCAAAGAAAGCATCCTACAGACCCATAGACCTATAGGGGAGCCTCCCCCAAGATATCTCGCATGGATGAAGCTCAAAAGAAGCATCCTATAGGCCCATAGATCTATAGGAAGGTATCCCCCAAGATCTCTCACATAGAAGAAAGCCAAGGAAAGGGACTTTGCGAGTCAGTAAGTGGCTTCAAAAGTGCACTCGTAAAGCGACATGTTTACCCATAGATAGAACATGTCAGAAAGTGGTCACACAAGCAAGTAGGTGAATAGTCTCACAGACTGTCAACAAGTTGGAAGACTTTCAAAGGGGTCCCTTGGGAACCCGGCATAAATTATAACTAAATTTTATAAAATATTTATTGATTTTTTTATTTATATGAATTACTAAAAGTTTTATAATTTCTTGATTTTTTTATTTATATTTATTGATTTTTTTATATATATTAATTTTGATTAATTTTTTAAATTTTTTTAGTTATATGAATTAATAAAAGTTTTATAATTTCTTTATATTTTAGTTAACATAAATTATAACTAAATTTTATAAAATATTTATTGATTTTTTTATTTATATGAATTTTTTATTATTTTTTAAACTGTTATTTTTCAAAAATTTAATAATGTTTATATATCTTATTTATATATACTCCTTTGTGGTGGCGGATATCATTGTTCTGCATGATTGAATTTAATATGCTAAATGGTCTGGAGGATCCATTGGATCGTTTATAATGAAAGGGCGGGGAAATTCTAGATGTCTTGTCACGGTTACCTATCCTCAATAGGTTGCATCATTAGTTACTCCTCCTCTTATTTATAGGACCAACGGAGAGTGATCTCACCTGGATACATGTGGTGCCTTCTCGAATCTCTAGAAAGTGTGAAAGGGGGGTCAGTTTCTCTTGTTGTGCTATTGGTGTGAATGATATGTGATGGTCCCAAGGGTCATGTG